>CM067548.1:18745369-19013744 GCA_034509755.1 Anisodus tanguticus
GAGTTTTACTCATTGCTAAGTGTTTCAACCCGGGATTGTTATTCTTAGTTGGTCCTCCGGAAGGGCCTTCGGTTATTCTGTGAACCAAACCGTTGGTGTAAGTTTATCTACGACTTGTGTGACTTAGTTAAAACCAAGCTAAGGTCCCTTTGGTGTAAGTCTTGGTTAGGACTTGTGTGACCTAATTAAAACCCAAGCTTAAGGAACCCCCTTGGTTGCAAGTGAACGTTGGAACTTATGTGATTCAACCTACCCTAAGCCTAGGGTCTATCTTAAGGTTTTCGGCCACCCTTACTTGGTTTGTATTTAGGCTTGTACTTAGCAGCCCCGATCAAGTCCTTGTGAAATTGGTCACCTTCATCTTGGTGTCGACTCGGGCATTAAAACCCCTGTGTCAATATCTTTGGCATATCAACTGAACCAACACTTAACCAAATCAACCATCTTTCACTCGAGATTGCATATTGCAACTCGTGTTCAACACTTACCCAACCCACTATATAATGACCATCCTCACCTCACAAACACCCCCTCCAAAGGTTGTTAACCGAAACCACTCACAACTTCCCATCTAACCCCGACAACATCAAATTATCCGTATAACACATGCTGTCGAGAACCTCGCTGGTTCAGTTCTATTCTGTGGCCTTGCCACTATCAAACCACCAAGTTCCGATCACCAACATAACCCTCAACGTGTATACAATACCCAAAAATGCCTTGACCTAACTCCACATAAATCTATATGTCTAAACCACCAAAACCTCACTGCTCGGCTAGAAATCGAGAATCCGAGAACCACCTTTTGTGTCCAATTCTGGGTCAACCTGAATATAACCAAGACCCGACCCACTTACCAAACATCATCCCTCCTTACATACATCAGGTTGAGTGAGGTGTAAGCATTTTAGTAGTGAATTCACTATTGCTAGATAATCTTCGGTGATTATAGTCTTCACCCATGGAGGATTGGGGGAGGTAAGTGTTCTTAATGAGGCTTCTAATATTCATAGGGAGATCAAAATATAGAGCATCAAAGTTCCACCCCCCCCCCCCCCCCCCTCCCGGTAGCTTAAAATCTGAGATATGTGATAGATCCTTATTTAGATTTAGAGGCCCCTGAATTAGCTATCTGAGACTAGGGCTATTAGGGATCCAGTGGTCAATCTAAAATGTAATGTTATTACCCTTAATATCTACCCATTGAGTGGCCTGTCTACAGTGTTTATATCCCTCTAGGATATTTTCCCAAGGTCTAGAACACGGGCTAGTTATAGTAGTCATACAATTTTAGGCAATAAGGGAGGAGGCGCAAAAAGAGTTAGGTTTTTTCAAGAGTCTCCTAGTAAGACCTGTGAGGATAGCTTTGTTTTTAATCTCATCATTTTGCATACCCAGACCACATTCCTGCTTAGGCTTAGTGATAGTGTTCCAACCCACTGGATGCATTTTTTTATCAGCAGTAGTTCCCCAAACAAAATTCCTCTACACTCTATTAATTTTATTGGTGGTTTTGCAGGTGGCGTGATGTATTGCATAACATGGTTAGGGATGCTGCTGACGGAAGCCTTGGCTAGATTAGTTCTACCAACAATGTTGAGAAACTTAGTCTTCCACCCAACCAGCCTAGTATTTAGATTATCAATGATAAATTGAAAGTCAGCATTGGTGGAACTGTGATTTAGGATAGGAAAACCTAGATATTTCCCAAAGCTTGGTTTGGATTTGATACCCAAACAATCTTAAAGGGTGGTGATATTACTATTGCTGCAATTGCTAAAAAAACAACCCTAGACTTAGCATAATTAATATTTTTCCCTCAAATAAGGTTGAAACTATTGAGAGTATTAATAATGGTATTGTAGTTTTTTACATTAGCTCTAGAAAACAAGGTAAGATCATCTGCAAAGAACAGGTGATATAGCTTAGGTCCATTCTTGTATGTTGATATAGTAGTCCAATTAAGGATGTCTACTTCATAATTAATAATTCTACTAAGCCTTTCCATGCATAAGATGAAGAGATAGCGGAATATAGGGTCTCCTTGTCTGACACCTCTTGTTGGCTTAAAGAAATCAGTCTTCTCTCCATTAACTAGGACAGATATAGAACTTGTGGAGATACAAGCAAATATTAAGTTGGTCAACTCAGAGGGAAAGTTGAAGTAATAGAGGGTATCCCTAATAAAGGACCATTATATCCTATCAAAGGCCTTGCCATGATCAATTTTAAGCATCATATTGGTATTTCTACCTTTCATAAGGTTAAAATGAGAGATGTATTCCTGCACAATAATGACATTATCAGTAGCTCTTCTTCCTTCTATGAAGCTAGATAGGTTAGGCCCAATAATATTTTTAAGGAAGGGCTTTATCCTTTGGACAATGATTTTGGTAATGATCTTATACTGAGTGTTACACAAATCAATGGGTTTGAAGTTTTTCAACACAGTGGCATTGGCACACTTAGAAATAAGACATAGATAGGTTTGGTTAATGTCTTCATCCATAGTATAAGAGGTGAAAGTATTTTAACATAATTGGATGATAGGGTTCTGCACTATGTTCCAAAACTTCTGATAGAAAAAATATTGCATACCATCAGGCCCAGGGGCTTTAAAAGGCTTGAAGGAGAAAATAACATTCCTAATTTATCTAATGGATAAAGGGGTTGTGACGATTTTGTTATCTTCCTGAGATAGAATTCCCCTGTTAGAAGGATTAGAGTTATAACCAATGGGAGAACTATGATGTTCAGAGGTGAAGAGCTCTTTGTAATAATTAGTGATGGTGATCTTAATAGCACTATTTTCACTAATCCAATCACCCACATCATATTTTAGGGATAAAACCTTATTTCTTCTTCTTCTTCTTCTTCTTCTATTCTGGGTGGATATATGGGAAAATTTTAGTATTAGACTCTCCCTCAGTGAGCCAAGTGATTCTGGACTTAAGTTTCCAAAACTCAACTTCTTCTCTAAGGATTTCATCATAATCTTTTTGTAGAGAGGCTTCTAGGTTTTGAAGGAACTGGTTGTAGGGGTAGTGGTTGGATTTCTGCATCCCTTTTGAAGCCTAGCAAGGATCTTTTTCTTCCTATGAAAAATATTCCCAAATATATTTTTGTTCCAAATGATTATGTTGTGTCTAAAAGAGTTAGTAGAGTTGCTAAGGTCTTGGGTATGTTCAAAATGACTCCTAACAATAGTACTAAAGTCAGGATGGTTACACCATATAGTCTCAAGCATAAAAGGTTTGTCTCTAGGGTTTAAGCTATAATTGGTAAGATTAACTAATAAAGGGAAGTGCTCTGAATAAGTTCTGGGTAGGTGAGTTATAGTGGCATTGGGGTATAAGTGAATCCAAGCATCATTAGTAAAACACCTATCCTAGAGGGGTCATTCCTATTTCTATATCTTTTGTTAGTCCAGGTGTACTTACTACCCTTAAAACCCAGGTCAACAATATTACATTGATTAATACATCTCCAAAAAGAGTTAGATCTATTATAATTAATAGCATTATCCCCAAACGTATCAGAAGCTCTAAGGATCTCATTAAAATTTTCCCCCACTATCCAACTATCATCATCCGTTACGGTATTGGACATGGTACAAATTTAATCCCAAAGAGTTTTTCTCAGAAAGATTATTAATAGCATAAAGGTTGAGAAGAACCATTGATTGTTAGAATTGATTACCTTAACAATAGAGTGGATGCCCTGTCTAGTAACAGAGATGTCATCTACCCTCAATAAGTCATATTCCACATCACAATCAGCCCTTCAGAGTTACCCACAACAGGACTTTGAATAAGACAGTTAAAACCCATATGGTCAGCAATATGCTTATGCTCATTCATCTTAGTCTCTAGGAGAACTAACATGGCAGGCTTATGGAGTTGTATCATGGCAGTACAATGCCTCTTAACTCCACAATGTTGGCACCTGTAGCATTCCATATGATGAAATTCATTAATAACATTTTTTGAGGTTTTAGTTGGGCCTTCTTGATGCCATTCCCCTTCCCCTTCAACTGGGCAATATTCTATTGAGCATCCATAATTTGTTTTATTATTATTGGGTTCAATACTAATGCAAATCTCCCTATATTGTGTTTTATTGGATATTTGATCCCTAACCCATATTTTGTCAGCATTTTGGGATACAGAACTATCAACATCTCGCTTCGGGGGCCCTTAAACTCCACCAAATTGAGTTTTTCCAATGTCATGGCATCTGATTTAGGGACATGCATGGAGGTCAGCATGGCCTTCAATTCCTTGATGTTGTCCTTCAAAGCCTCTAGAGACTCCCTTTTGGGGAGCTCTGGTGGATTCATGGTAGTAGTTACTATTGTGGTTGAGTCCACTTGTATGGAGTGATTCTGCAAGGGTTGGTCTATCTGGATGATGGTGGGGTTCAAATGAGGGGATGCTGGGTTGATGTATGGAAAGAAATGGGCGGTCTGAGTCACTTCTTTCATTAGAGATGACATAAGGTCTTGCTCTAGGTTCTCTTGAGGGGTCTGATTCAGAGCTAGCAGGAAGGTTTACATCCTAACATTATAATTGTAGTTGGCCATACCCTAGCTCAGGCCCATGGTTACTATGTGAGCTAGGAAGGATGCATCGTTGACTATTAGGAGAACCTCCATGTCCTCCACATTCATATTGTAGGCCATGGAGTGGCCCTGTAGACCTCATTCCAGACAAAAAGCTGGTATGTGGTTCTGTTGAAAAGGGGATGCGATGAAGATTAACTGGTTTGGAGGGGAAGATGTGTTTTCCGCCATTTGTCAGTAAGATCAGTGTCAGAGCTAGAGTGAAGGAGCTCAGTCGCTTAAGGAGAAGAATGAGAGAGATGATGGAAAGTAAATAGACAAATGATGTTTAAATAGTTTAAGACACCACTTGGAAGAGGAGTTCCATTAAATGCAAACCCCTCGTTTTTTCGAGCTCTATCAGGTCTCTCTCAGTGTAATGATTACCTGAGAGATCTGCGTGCTCAGATAGAAATGAGGGAGTGGTTTAGAGTTGATAGAGGGCAAATCAATTTGATATGGGAATCGGGGAGGTTTCCCTTCTTTGGGAAAGAATTTAGATACCTCATTATTACTAGAACTTGTAGTAAATTGGTGAGAAGGACTAGTTGACTTGAGAGAAGAGTTAAAATTTCTTCTTTTTTTGGGGTTTATCAGAATCCACTTGTTGTGTGGAATCGACAAAACCAACTTGGGAGTATATTGGGGCACGTTTAAATATTTTGACGAATCAAGACTAGGATTATAAGTGTTAATGGTATTGTGGGTTTTTGGGCTGCTCTGTAGATGGGCCCTGGTACCCACATTGGGCTTGCTACTATTAAGCAACTGACTAGGGCCCAAATTGAAAGTAGGTCAGTTGTGACCCATCTTAACATTTCTCATTCGATCCGGAGGAATAGACTCCCTAGGATCCTCCGCCATCTCTTTACCTTTTCCAGTGAGGTCTTTACCGGACTGAAAAAAATAGGAGTTTCAAAGGAACTTATCAATCTACGCATCGTAAGAGTTTACTTGTTCTGCTCTAGATTTTCGGTTGTTCTTGGGTGCATGACCTTTGGGAGGTTCCTTCTTATTAGGACTTTTCTTCCGTCTTGCGAAGTGTACTATCAGCCATTCGCTCTTCTCTTGAGACGCCATTGATTGTTGATTGATATTCTCTTTAGGCTCCGGTACTGGTTTTGGTTTAAATTAGCAGATGGAGACGGTATGCTCGATTCGCCCGTCTTTCACATATAGAATCACATCCCCTTTATAGATAAGGGTTTGTTTGTGCTTCCCAATTGTGATTGCAGTCTTCACTGGCTTGTTTAGACTGACTTCAACACAGATTCTTGCATACTTGCTTCGGAGGGTCGATGAGGTGCATGCATCTATTTTGTCCAATCTATTGATCAGCTTCCCCACTTTTTCAAGGATGCTGGAGTCATAGAACTCAATTGGGAGTTGTGGCAGTCGGACCCAAATAGTGGCAGCATCAATTTTTGATTCCGCTAGAACGAAATTTGGTTCCCATCTTCGAACTGATAGGAATTGGGCTGCAACAAATCAAGGCCCATCATAAAGGACAGTGGGTAAACTTTGTTCAGCCGTGAATTTTGCAACATAGAAATCATACCCTATATCAATTAGGGTCAATTTTTCTTTTAATTTCCAAAGATCGGAGAGCTTTCCTCTTATGTATTGATGGTTGAATCTCTTTCCCAGAATTTTATAACTGAGAATCTCCAGGGATAATATAAGCGATTTTGCTCATCTTCCATCAAATTAATAGCATCTAGATCTGCTGGAGGTTCTAGGGAATCATTTTCCTCTTGGTAATTATGATTTGGAGTATGGGAGTAACTTAAGGGTTCTTGATTGATTAGGATTGCATCCTTGTAGGTTGGTGGTAATTGTTGGACTTCATCCATATTAATGTCAATTAGGATTGCCTGAACATCTTATGAATCAGAAGTGAGGGATCCAATGGGTAGTTTGTTGGGTTTATTCGGGTCATTCGTCTCCATGGTGGATAGTAAGAGGGTTTGTTAAGTAATTTCTAGAGAAAAGTCAGAGTCTCCCTCTCAAGAAGTCATGGTTCACCGATATATGAGAAAGAAAGCTGCTCGCACTAAGTTTGTGAATAAACCTTGTTAAATGTAAGGAAAGAAGTGGTTCGTACTCCAAGGATGTATTAAACTAATATTGCATGGCAGATGAGTTCTCGAATCGCTACCAACGATGCTAGCTGAGGCGGAGATAATCGGCGACGTCTCAACAGGTGAGGGAGAAGAAAGAGTGAAGGAGAAGAGAGAGGACAGAACCCACTGGATCTAGTGGTAAATACAAATATAGCTATGAGCGGTAAATTGAATACACAATATAGCTATGAATTGTAATTTATTTAATGTGTAGTTTTATACATAAATACTTCCTATAGTTAGCTACAACATGTAAAAAATTCTAATATATATACACACACATAATATTTAAATATGTATATAACTATCGGTTTGATTCAGGTTAATCTTTAGTTTAACACCAAACCAAACCAAATGTTATCGATTATTTAAAATCTAAAATCAAGTCAAACCAAACCGAGCCGATTTTCAATTTCTTAAAATTATTTGACTCAATTTATGGGTTTAGATCGGTTTTTCGGTCTTATTTGAACACCCCTACTAGGAGAGCTGAACATATGATATTAGAGGAGTCAAGAACTAAGATCAATCACTCAATCATTTTCCTGTATATCAAATTTAAACTAGTTAAAATTGAATATATGAGTTTCCTACATCCAATCTTATATTCATTATAATGACATGGTTATTTTTTTACATCAAATGACAACCTACCCTATCCCTTGATAGAGAAAAGTTTAGAGCAGAACCTTCTCCATGCATGTATATAGAATTACATCTTCTTGTATTATCAAACAAAGAGGTATATCATGCTGATTTTCTGGTCTCAAATTCCAGAACCCAGGAAAACATTAACATATGACAGTGTTTAAGAGAATCATGAATAACTAGTAAATGAAAAGAAAGAAAAAAAAGCTGGGTCGATTGGTCCTTACAAAAGCCTTGGCCAAACATACTACTACTTTCCTCAAGACTGTTAAAATTAAGGGTGGCCAGTGGGCCGGGACGGCCCGACCCCGACCCGACTCCGCTAAAAAAAAAAAAAAAACGGTGGCGGGCCTCGAACTCGGGACGGGACAATGTCTCGTCCCGCCAGACCCGACCCCGCCCCAGGCCCCGACCCCGCCCTTTGTCCCCCCTTTGCAAATATGACCGTTGCACCAACGGCCATTTTAGATTTTGGCCGTTGGCCAATGGCCATTTTAGGCCTCCCCCCTCCCCCTACCCCTTAATATTTATTTTTAACCCATAAGTTATTATATTTACACTTTAACCCAATTTTCCAACAATAAATAACTCATTTTCTCCTCATCTTTCTCACAAATCTTCCTACAATCTCTCTAATCTCTCAATAAATCTCTCTACAAGTCTACATTGTTTACTAAATATTCAATTTTATTTATTCATTTGGGAATTGGGAGTGAAGTTGGCAACTAGTTTGAGGATCTTCCATCGAGCAAAGTTTCAATTTTCAACCTCTCGATTACACGTCGACGTTACGTCGGCGTTTGGTACATTCGTTCTTTCATTAAATTATTATTGTTTGTTTATTTTATTTAGCGCACTTAATTTTATTGTCTTTAATTATTTATTATCATAATTAAAATGGAAGGATTAAAAGGTATGTT
This sequence comes from Anisodus tanguticus, assembly GCA_034509755.1. Taxonomy (NCBI): domain Eukaryota; kingdom Viridiplantae; phylum Streptophyta; class Magnoliopsida; order Solanales; family Solanaceae; genus Anisodus; species Anisodus tanguticus. The sequence goes on from CM067548.1 coordinate 18,753,661, forward strand.
TAAGGGTAAGGGTAAGGGTGCTTCTTCTAGTAGAGGCAATCAGGGCAAGGGTACTTCTTCTAGTCATCTTATTCCTACACAGGATGATTTTGTTGATACTCAACATTTTCCTACAATACCATTAGATTTAGACGAGGAGCTATTTTCTGGAACTCAAGAAGACTTTAATTTAGACGATGATCTAGATGATACACCCACTAATGTTGATGACAACACACTCACTAGTGCACCTTCAACTGAAATACCTCCTATTCCCCCTAGTATGAGACGAGGTCCAGCAAAACGACCATTAAAATCGATGCATGGACATTTTTTGATAGGGACGTAGAGAATCAAGTAGCTATATGTAAAATTTGTAAAAATGTTTTAAAATTTAAAACTGGAAAAGGTCACGGTGGGATGGGGGGTTTAATTAGACACGTAGTAAGTGCTCATCCATCTAGGTATGCCCAATATCAGGCTTCAAAACCGGGTGTGCAAACGCCCGCTCCATCGGGACAAGGTTCACATACTGATACTGTCCCGGACCAAGTACATGATCAAATTAACCCTATAACGGGGGGAATTGTAGGCTCTAAATACTAAACATAGAGATAGGGAAGCAATATCAAAATTAGTTGCTGTGGAGGGTTTGCCTTTTTCATTTCCTTCATCTACCGATTTTATTCATTACATTAGAGATATATATAATCCTGCTTTTAACGGTTTTGCTAGATCAACTGTTAAGAGAGATGTATTTAAATTCGCGCATGAATATCAACAATATTTACGTTTTTCATTATATCATTTTAATGGCAAAGTATCTATCACGTCTGATATAGGTCGTAGTACTAACGACCATGATCATTTAAGTGTAACTTGTCATTGGATAGATTATAAATGGTCTATGCAAAAATGTATTTTAGCGTATAGATATATAGATGATAGGCACACTGGTACTTTTATTGCAGATAATATTTATCAAGTGTGCCATTATTACGGAATAACCGATAAAATTATGACTATTACATTAGATAACGCTTCTTCTAACAATTACACAATTACGATTTTAAAAAATAGTTTAACACCACAAAGTTGCAATTTAGATTTTAGACAATTGTATTTGTATTACAAAAAAATCATGTCTATTAAATAATATAAGAGGCAAACAGTCTTGTTTTGTTTATTGAGTTTTTTTTATACATATGTTATTTTTTTTTTAAAAAAAAGAGGGAAAACCCGCCGGACCCCGCCCCGAGCCCGACCCCGCCCCGCCCCGATACCGACGGGATCGGGACGGGACTGGAGCAAGTCCCGCCAGACCCGACCCCGCCAGACCCGACCCCGACCCCTTCTCCCGTCCCGCCCCGACCCCGATCCCGACCCCGCCAGACTCGAACCCGGCCCACTGGCCACCTATTACTTAAAACTGACCTGGTATTGACCAAGGAATATAAAAGTCAAGTGTATTGTTTTATCGGTAAAGGCACATAAATACCCTAATCTATGAAAAAAGTCTCATAAATACACTCCTTCTATCTTTGGGTCTAAAAACAACCTTAAGATTTGTTTTTGGCTCAAATATACCCCTCAAATTAACAGGTCTGTTTAAAAAGCCACGTGACATTTTCTAATTGGTGTCACGTTTTAATTTAGAATAATTATATAAAACCCACCCAGGTTCTAAACCCAAACCCATGGCCGACCCGTTTTGGAGGTGCCATACATGTTGTACTTTTAAAGTACAAACCTGATATTTCCAAAGGCAACCTCCATTGAAGTGGCTAGAACCGAGTGCGGCCAAAGAAGACATTGAAGCTTCACAGAATTAATAATTTTTCAAAATTAGGAACAGAAGAATAGTAAAGGGGGTATTAGTTCAATCTGAAGGACGGAGCACATAATTCACACCCACCTAATGTCTTATGGCCCGACAAATATATACAATCAACTGGTTTGCCTCGATTCCACCTACTCCCATTTTAGACACGTGATTCGTGAGAGAAGGTGGGTATGGGCATAGTACTATTTTGCATTGAAAAAGTCCGACTTTTTTGCATCAACTTTCAGGTAATTTCCTCCGGTGAAGAAGGAAATTACATGAATTTACCAGAGCTGTAGTATGAGTTCTAAGTAATTCACAAGGAGGAGAAAAATAATGTATGGTACCTCCAAAATGGGTCGGCCACGGGTTTGGGTTGAGAACTTGGGTGGATTTTATATAATTATTCTAAATTAAAACGTGGCACCAATTAGAAAATGCCACATTGCTTTTTAAACAGATTCTGTTAGTTTGAGGGTATATTTGAGCCAAATACAAATTATAAGGGTATTTTTAGTCCAGACATATTTCTTGATTCTTTCCTAATGCGTGCATACAAGTTGAAAGAAATGTTTTTAGTACCAATTATGAGTGTCAAGATTGTGAAGAGGAAATAATTAGTTCAGGGAAGGGACATTTTTTTAGCAACAAGGAAGCATGTTACAATTCCATTCAGAAAGTGCATATCCTAAAGTCATTTAGATTCCACACTAAACAAAGCTTGCTTTGTTCCTAATCTAGAACAGTCCCCCAAGAGAAAACATCTCCTAGTTCCAATTCAACTCGTCTTTAACCAAACTAACATTATACACAAACTCAGCGAGTGCCACTTCCAACATTTAACTGTTCTCACCAACAGCCTCATCAATTTCGTCTGCATGATCTCTGAGTACATTCCACTGATCCATACCCAATGAGATCCCTAAAAAGGGAAAAAGCAAAAACAATACAGTTAGTTTTGGTTCCGAAGTCTTGCAGATACATGAACCACTGAAAAGTAGACACAAAAAGATAGAAGACTAATATATAAATAAACTTGTGTTGAGAATAGAAGATTACACTAAAGCAGTAAACAGTTGGTTTGTGGGCAAGCACTCACGCTCCCACCCTCCCTCCCCTTCCTTTCTATTTATTTCTTTTAATTCAGTGCAGGAGTTGTTTGATGTTCTATAATAAGTTATGAAGCATCAAGGAGATGCAGCAGTACATATATAGAGTGCAAGAGCAAATTTCAGGACATGCTGAGGAATCTAAACAGATCAGCCAAAGAGACAACACAAATAAGTTGGAGTCTCAGAACTGCACAATGTCTTCAATCCTGTTTGCTGAAATTTGTTCAGTATGTCTGAATTCAGCTATAAGCTGGTTCCATCTGGCTTTGGATAAACCAACTGGTTATCTCTTTCAACAAGGTTCCCTATGCCCCAATTCTGCTGAATTAACAATGCTCACTTCTAACATCAATGGAACGAGCAATGATAAAGAGACAGCATATGGCAAATTCATTTTGTAGAGCCACCTATGGTGGTCTTGCATATCAACTTTAAGAACACTATTAATGCATCTCAAAGAATGTCTGTTTGAAAAATCTCAGTACAGTAAACATTAGTTAATGTGTAGTTAATGTGACTGAACAGCACTACAAGAGTAATAACTTTATTTCTTGGTAATACTCCTTCCTTTTCAAATTGAATGATACAACCACAGACCTTGTAAAGTGATGTCCACATCCTCCAATTTCACCTCTCATCATTTCACATTTTACTAGCGGTAAACCTTGTGGGAAAGGAAATAACTCTGGAGAAGAAAGCTAAATTTAGGAGGACAGTCACCAAGGCATAGATAAAGAATGTTAATGGTTTCCTAGCTTATAGAAGGGAGCTCCCTATTGTTTTAACAAGTTCTTGCATTGATTTAAAATAGTGAAACTGGTGCACCACACATGTAGACCTCAAAGCAATAAGGGAGCAAAAACTCTTCTTCTGACCATAAATGCCAACTAAAACACCAACAGTGTTCAGTCACCAATTTTCCTTTCTGTATATTACCTACAGTTCATATGTCATTACCTAAGCACTAACAACACCTGCAAAAGGGTATAATTCGGAATTGGCTCGTGTATATAGATAGATGTTCCTTCCATCAACCAACGTCATATAGGACTAGCAATGAGAATAGAAGAAGTCAACTTGCACGCACCTTAACTATTCAACCGGGTACCTGCTACTTCCCACCAGCAAAGGTACCTAGTAACTTCGTCCACCAGGGCTTAGCCAGATAGGACGAAATCACCTAGTGTTTTTTTGCCTTAATTGGATTTGAAAATGAGATCTCATAGTTCTCTCCCACTTCACTGACCACTAGGACACACCCTGAGTGTTGAGAATGGACAATTCTTATAACAAACTGAACTTGAAAAGTACAAACCAAAAAAGAAAAAGCACCAATATCCTCCCTTAGTAAACATTATACTAATCCTGAACCCATTACATATACAAGAAAACCGAAATCTTTCTTCCAAGTCTTGAATTTTTTTATTGCAATCTCTTAGTCTTAACAATCTTTCTTCTCCAAAGGAAAACAACAATTTTGTTGCAGTCTCTGGATTTTGATACACCAAATTATTATTATTGCTAGCATTTAATTTGATATATAGGAAGCCTTGTGCAAACATAGATATCGTTTCACATGAAAAAGTGCATCATGAAAGAAACAACCTTTTCTCCTTCACTTGAATATCATTATATTTAGAGTTCAGGTACAAAATTTCAGAAGGATTCCAGCTTCTATGCATTTAAGGTGGGTGCAAGAGATGAAAAAAGAGGATATGGGAACATAGTAGTTGCAAATATTTTACGTACATGACGATGGGAAGCAATTCGGGACATATCTGCTTGTTTCAAGGATGTTGAAACTACTTGCATATCTAAGATGAACACCAAGATGCACAATTCCAAAAACGAAACATTGAGGAAACCAGAGAGAAGATAACAAAAGGTACTGAGAAACCTAAGAAATTTTCATTACTCCCATATCTCAATTAACAACTGAAAAGCCCCTTCTTACTTGTCACGACCAACAAAAAAAACTTGGAAACGAAAAACAGAAATTAAAATTTATATACATATATATCAGAACTAGTGGAAAGTTCAATTCTCTCACTCAAAATTTCATTAATCGTACTATATCCCAGAGTATAGTGTTGAACAAGACTAAAAGTATCGCTAATTTCTCGTCATCATAACCCTATTACTAATAAAATAATTTTTTTCCAAACAAAATGATGTAATATGAATTTGGGAGCTATATTATGGGAGATGAGCTAACGCTTGATGTGGTTGTACCGGGTGCAATTGGTGCAGTACACCACTGTTGGAAGCTTGATCTTCGGCAGGAGGACACGAGTTTCATTAACTACATTCAGACCCCTTAAGTGTAGTCCCTAAATTATGCATTTTACCTCAATTCTTATTGTAATAGTTACTTTTAGACCCATTAGCTAGCTAGGGTCATTTAATATATATTATGTTGAGGTAACCATTTTAGAGTTTCTCAATAAAAATATCATTTAGCTTTATTTGGCATAGATTTAGCTTTTTGATGACAAGGGAACCCGTAGCCGCTACCATTCAAGTGCACACAGGGTAAACCCCGCTCATGTGCAATAGCCCGCAAACCACACAGGAGAGATAACCCGCACTAGGCAAGCCCCGTGCGACAAGCTCGATCCAGAAGACAAATTCCCTGCTGTTGTAGAGGAAGGGGTTTCAAACCTGAGACCTCCATTATGAAAACCCAAAGCTCAACCAACTGAGCCACCCTTGCGGGTGCATAGCATGCAACATATATATATATAATAATAACCTAGAGCTCCATAAGTAGCTAGCATCACCCAAATCACATAAACAAACCAAATGAAACCTAGAAAGTTACTAAAAACACAGACCAAAATTAAAATTGGCAACAAAATAAAATAAAAATAACTAGCACCACTTACCTTTTCTACCAGGCATTTGCTTGCCATCTTTAACATAAAACTCACGAATATCCACCATTATCTTCCCTCCAAAGCTCCTAACTGATACTCTTCGATTCTTAGAGATCTGAAACAACGCTAACACCACAAAAATCAGAAAACAATAGAAAAAGTGAGACAAAAAATGCTTGGGGAAGGGCAAAAGAGACATGCCTCACACACAACGATGCCATCAGAATCATCGGTTCTAGAAGATTTCTTAGGAGGATTGTCTCCATCAGAAGCGTACTCATCTTCTTCCTTTCTCTTTCCGAACCTTCTAGACATTTCTTCTGCACATACAAAAAAAGGTTAGAATTGAATTTTGTTTTGGAGGAAAGGGGAACAAAGTGCAAATGACAGTGTTGGATTATGTGTTGGATATGTTGCTATGGCCTTCGAATGGATCAAGCTGTTATAAGCCCATATCAATTTAAAAGCTAGCGAGAAGTGCACGGATAACCGATTTTATGGTCTCCATTTAAATTATAATCGCAATGTATAAAATTTTTATAAGTCTAGCTATTTCTTAATCAATTTACAGTGTTTATAATTGAAGTTGCAAAAGTTCGTATCTTAATTATAGTAGCAAACTTTCAATATTTTTGCTTGAAATTATAGGGTTATTGATAAGGAAAAATTGAATGATCAAATTTAGTCATAACAAACTTCTGAAATAAAATGTCTAACAGTTAAACTTGTCAAGTCTAACTTTAGATATGTACATTTGAAGTTTGTCTTTGTATACCAACTTAAGAACTTAACTTCAGATATTGTAGCACCCAACTTAAGTTGTTAGTTTCTTGAAGTTGTATCGGGTATTTATAACAATATCAGTCAATTAACTCGAAAACAAGCAGACAACAGAATAAAATTAATTACTCCCTCCATCCCGATTTTTGTGGGGTGATAGTGTTTTATTGGAAATCGGCTTAAGAAATAAAGACTTTTAAAATAAGTCGTAGACATATGTGTGCTACAGATCATCTCATTAAAAAAATAGAAGATTAAAATTAAATTATATTTAAATAAGAAACTGTGACATTTTTTATGCGCCGACTAAAAAGAAAAGATATGACACATAAATTAGGAGAGAATAGTAATTAAGGAAAGTGATTTTTCATCAAAGGAAGAAAACAAAAAATTGATGTAAATTGCCTGCAATTGTCTTTCTTTATATTTGAATTGCCGGATTTCAAATTAACGGGAAAAATTTGCCTTGTCACAACAATCATCATAATTTCTAGCTAAATCCTAATGAATTGTCAAGCCAAATTCTAACGAATGACATAAATCCTAGTAAATTTTATATTGATGACAAAACTTGTCTTGTTACAAATCTTGACGAATCACCTGATCAAATCTTGACGGATATTCATAATTATGACGACAAATCTAGACACATTATCAGAATTGGCCACAAACTCATGACATGTCTCCATAACTTATTGTGTAAGAATTTTACCAACATATTTTTGCTTTAAAAATGGTTGAAATCGGCTTCAAATGACTCCAAATTTTATATATTGTCTGCTAATACCAATTTCAATAAGTTTCAATAGTTATATTCAACCTATAGATTTAAAAATGAATATACCCACTTTGTCTTCTTCAAAAAAAAAATCAAGCTCAATAAAATTCAATAATAGTGTTGTTCTATTTTCTCCAATCAAACTAATCCAAATCATTAAGGATAGACAATGTAATCCCAATGGAACGGTACCTACTCATTTCGAATCATAAATAAGTAATGTATCTTCAGTTTTCGACGACATATTTGTAGCTCTCACTATCCAAAATTTTAAGTCGTTATCGCACCTTTTTCCCACAATAGGTAAGCCAACCCAAACGCCTTCAATACAATAAATTAAATACGCCAAAGAAGTAGAAAAAAGAACCAATTATCCATAATTACTACATTTTTATAAATAGAAAATGCGGAAGACATAATCCGATACAAATACAAGTTCATCCAGGTCTTGTATCATAAGTAAAAGAGCCTCAAAAGTAGTAGATAATACATAAGACTCTGAATAAATTATTTGAATAATACGCAATGACAAATTACTAATAAAGATAGAGGGAGGAGGGATGCTATGGAACAGCCAGGTATCTCACCGCGACCTCCAAAATAAGCTCAGCCCAAACTCACTCGACCCTGCGAAGTCCACTGGTGCTCGGAATTGAATCTGCACAAAAAGTACAAAAAGTGTAGACGAGTACGAGAAATACGTGTACTTAGTATGTCTTATAAACCGCAACAAAAGAAGTAGTGACAACGTAAAGTAGAAAATCTTCCTTTTATATTACTCAATGTTCAGTCAATATGATTGAAGTCATCACCAATACAGAGTGTAAGAAGCGTCCACGTAAAGCACTTAATCAGACAAATACGTCTTTTAAATAGTCAAGAATCAGATATAAAGTCAATCACATAACTTAATAAGGAAAGTAATGAAATACAATGCAATGCAATGCAATGCAATATACTCCGTATACACACAAAGCTTCCGGGACTGTATGGAAGATGTGACATATGGGGGACCACTAAGCCCATATTCCATCCGAAAATATCAAATATCCCAAGTAATATGGGTCCAGGCCTCCCAAGACCTAATCATTCTTTGAACCATATGAAATCACTTACGTTGCATTATAATGCAACCTGTTGTAGGTGTGCAATCTGATCCCTTCGTAACCATGTTCATAACGAACATATAAAATATGAACAACTCAACAACTGGATTTAATAGCCAAACAATCACATAAACTCATCAATTGGCAGATTTATTAGCCAAAGTTTTTATCTTTATTCACATATATGTGTATCATGAGTATACGAGGTTATTAATGAGTTCACACAATCAAATCAAGTATAACACGTATCACATAGCAACTAATGCATTTTTGCTTTGGCATTCTCTGTTAACTGCCCATACCTACAAGTACATCATAACCCAACATATATATTGATGCTCATATCAATGCCTATCACATCATGGGTATGAGACCCCTCGTTACGCCCTTACCCTTTCATTAATCTATTTTTAGCCTTTAATTAGTGAAAATATCCCTCAAGTGAAGTCAAGTCTTAGCATACCTTAAAAGCCGAGTAACGTGCCACGAACACTCAAGAAATCACATTTCTCTTCCGTAAAGCCTTGAATCGATCCAAATATAGTAACTACACGATCTACATGACTATACGAGTCCATAGACACCCATATTGCTATACTTCTACTCGAAACCCAAATACGAACCCAAAATAGTCAAACCCGAGCTCGAAGGGCAAAACTGGAATTTTATTTCAGAAATAATTTATCCATAATCTAAATACGCTAAATACATAAAATTATTCAAAACTAATCATGGATTGACATCCAATATCAAGAAAAACTCATTTTTAACTTAGGGCTTAGAACTCTCAATTTTTCATCCCAAACCATGATTTAAACTACAAATCAATGATTGAAACCAAGATAGAATAATAAAATTAAGATTAGAATCTTACCACCGAGCTTTAACAAGCAAAATCTCTTTGAAATCACTCCAAACTGAATTCTAGAACTTATAATATGGTAAAATGAAGTCTAAGTTCGAAATGGGAAACTAAACACATTGCCCAGTGATTCCCTTCATCGCGATCGTGAGGCCCATTCTCACGATCACGATAACCAAACCCAACCCAGCTCAAAAATGCTTCATCGCGGTCGCGACATGCACTACAAGATCGCAAAGGTCTTCCATCTTGTGCATTGCGAACGCGAAGGAGGATCTAGACACCAGAAAAACCAGAAACTTCAGCTATTGTAATTTTTTGATTCAACAATTGAAACTCATTCCTAATCCCTCGGATACAAATTAAATACTCACTTTACTCATAAAACACGCTATGAACCTGCTCGCACACTCAAAACACTAAGAAATTATTGTCTTGACCCGATATTGACCGTGGTCAACACTTAACTTCAAACTTAACTAGTTTCTAACTAACGACCCGAATCATACCCGAACCCCTCGGGACCAGAAACAATAACTCATCTAAGTTTAAATCATATTTCGGACCTAATGGAATTGACTAAACATCTTATACGGATCCATTTACTCCCGATGTGGACTTCAGTCAAACTTTTCTAATTCTTAACTTAAGAACTTTCAATTTTGCTAATTTTGATCTAATACTCACCTGATTGTCTTGGTAACTGTGTCACCCATCCTCGTAAGTCATGAATACAATTTCAAAGCTACGAAAAGAATAGTTTTTTAAAAAAAATAAGTCAAAATGCTAAAAACAGTTTGAAGAAATAGCGATGTCAACGGGGCGGGGAAAGGGTACCCCATACTCATACCCGCCACCTAAAACCCACCCCAAACCCACCCTACCACCCATGGCAGGTAGCACTTTTGATATCCATACCCCGCCCCACCACCCACCAAACCATTCCCCATACCCAACCCAACTGGAGCAATTTAGTGTATGTCCGAAAATTCACAAATGATAATTGGGCTTCTGTTATCTTTAACCCTTTTGGATTTTCTGTGAAGGATTTCAAAACGGAGATACCTCTAATGAGATGTAACAGTAGGGGAGAGCATTATCCAGTCACCACCACCACTATTTCCATGAGTCAAGTCACACCTTCAATGTTTGCCTCTCCTGCTCCTTCGTTGTGGCATGCACGTTTGGGTCATCCGGGGTCATCCGGGGTCATCTATTATTTCTTCTCTTAACAATAATAATTTTATTGATTATAAGAGTACGCATAGTACTCATATTTGTCCTTCTTGTCCTCTAGGGAAACATGTTAGATTACCGTTTGTAGCCTCTACTTCTAGTACGTTGATGCCTTTTGACATTATTCATAGTAATTTATGGACATCTCCCATTTTGAGTTCTTTGGGCCATCATTATTATGTTTTAGTTTTGGATGATTATTCTAATTTTTTGTGGACTTTTCCTTTGTCTAAAAAGTCTCAAGTTTTTTCAACATTTTAAAAATTTAGAGCTTTCATTCGTACCCAATTTGAATGGGAAACTAAAAACATTCAATGTGATAATGGTAGGAAATATGATAATGGGCCATTTTGAGAATTTTGTGACACTCATGGCATATCTTTTCAATTTTCTTGTCCTCATACGTCCTCACAAAATGGGAAGGCTGAAAGAAAGATTTGTACCATTAATAATATTGTCCGTACCTTACTGGCCCATGCTTCATTATCTCCGTCTTTTTGGCATCATGCGTTACAAATGGCTACCTACCTCTTTAACATTCTCCCAAACAAAGGTTTAGCATATAAATACCCACTTAAAATTCTTTACAATAAAGATCCCTCGTACTCTCATCTTAGGGTGTTTGGATGCTTGTGCTATCCACTTTTTTCGTCCACTACAACTAATAAACTTCTAGCTCGGTCTACCGCTTGTGTATTTTTGGGTTATCTGTCTAATCACCGTGGTTACAAATGTTTTGATTTATCTTCCAATAAAATCATAATTAGTCGCCATGTTATTTTTGATGAAACCCAATTTCCATTTGCTCAAGTATCTAATTCCGTGTCGAGTACTTATAATTTTTTGGATGATACTACCTCCCCGTACATTCTCCAACAGTTGGCCCATGAGTCAAATCTGCCAGGAGGCTCTCTGCCTGTTGGCCCAAATACTCTCACTGCCGCACAGTCCCATGACCCAGGCCCAGTATGTATCGAAACCACCCATGTTTCTATAACTCGGCCAGCAGGTCCACTGCCTGCTAGCCCAATGTCTTCAAGTACTGTCGAATTTTCCAGGCCTCACCCTCCTAACCCAGTATCATGGCCAATATGCCCACTACCTGATGGCCCATCCCCAGGCAGTCCGCCAACATCCCCAGTCCCGTCTGTTTTTGTTCCGAGTCAAGGGCTTGTTACTCATAGCAAAATGGGTATTTTTAAACCTAAATGATATTTTAATTTAATTTCTAATGTCACTAAACCACCCCTATCACATAACCCAGTGTCTGCCCTTCATGACCCGAATTGGAAAATAGTCATAAATGATGAATATAATGCTCTTATTGAAAATAAGACATGGGAGTTGGTGCCCCATCCGCCTGGTGTTAATATTATTCATTCTATGTAAATTTTACTCATAAGGAAAATTCTGACGGTTCTTTTGAGAGGCATAAGGCATGTCTTGTAGGTGATGGTAAAACTCAACGGGTTGGCGTGGATTGTGGTGAGACATTTAGTCAGGTGGTCAAACTGGTTACCATTAACATTGTTCTCAGTCTGGCTCTCTCGATAGCATTGCCCTTTCATCAGCTGGATGTGAAAAATGCTTTCTTACACAATGATCTTAAGGAGACAGTATACATGTATCAGCTCTTGGGATTTAGGGACTCCAATTATCCTTATCAGGTCTATTTGCTGAAAAAGTCTCGGTATGGGCTTAAGTAGGCCCCACGGGCTTGGTATAAGAGGTTTGCAGATTTTGTGTCTACTATTGGGTTTTCTCACAGCAGGTCTGATCATTCTATGTTCATATTTCATTGTGGTACTTCTCTGGCATACATTCTGTTATATGTGGATGATATTATTTTGACTGCCTCCTTTGATAATCTACGCAAGTCTATCATGTCCCTTCTTAGTTCAGAATTTGCTATGAAAGACTCGGGACCCTTGAGTTATTTTTTGGGTATAGCTGTCACTCGTCATGCATGTGGTCTATTTTTATCATAGAAGTATGCAGTTGAGATCAATGAGAGAGCTGGCATGTCATCTTGTAAGTCCTCTTCTACTCCGGTTGATACCAAATTGGAGTTGAGCTAATACTAGCACACCATATCGCAGTCTTGCAGGGGCTCTTCAGTATCTTACCTTTACGAGACTAGATATTACTTATGCAGTCCAGCAGGTGTGTTTATTTATGCATGATCCAAAGGTTGAGCACATGCATGCGCTCAAACACATTATATGATACATACATGGCTCACTTGATTATGATTTGCATTTATATCCATCTGTCATCTCTACTCTCGTGTCTTATACAAATGCTGATTGGGGTGGATGTCCAGATACCAGGCGTTCGACCTCTGGTTATTATATGTTTCTGGGTGATAACTTGGTTTCTTGGTCAGCGAAATGTCATGCTACTTTATCGCAATCCAGTGCGGAGGTCGAATATCAAGGGGTAGCCAATGTGGTGTCTGAGTCATGTTGGCTGTGTAATATTCTCTTAGAGCTACACTTTCTGATTCAGAAAGCTACCTTGGTTTACTATGATAATTTTAGTGCAGTCTATCTCTCTGGGAATCCGGTCCAACATCACTAAATATATCGAGATGTATATTCACTTTGTTCGCGAAAAGGTAGCTCGTGGACAAGTACGTGTCTTGCATGTCCCTTCAAGGTACCAAATTGCTGACATATTTACTAAGGGTATTCCCTTAGTTCTGTTTGAAGATTTTAGGGGCAGTCTCAGAATACGACAACCGCCCACTATGACTACGGAGGTATGAAAGAATATGTAATATACACGGACAAACCGTGTATATCAACGGACTACTTTTATATATTATTTTATCATATTTGTAGAATCCTTGTACAAGTGTAATTATGATATTAGTCTTGTAATAGAAAAATCTATTAGAATTAGAATAGTAAAAGATAGAGTTATTTTCCATAATTGAAAATTATATATTTGTATATATACATCATTAATGATTATTCTCTTTCCATAAGGACAAAATGTGAGATTTAATAAACTAGAATTGTCTTGTAGCTAATGTCTCTTCTCCATGAAAATGAGCATACATACATTAGTGTTTGTGTGTGAGAGTATATGAACTTGGATAAGGAAGAATATTGCAAGGTGACGATATTTGATTTAGTCTATTTTTATTTCTCCTCTCTTTTTTTCTTAAAAAGGTAAATACATAGATCAATTAATTATTTCTGAACAAAATTAAATAATTAGATTATGGAAAAATTCAAAAGTCATTAACTTATTAAACGTTAGATTAAAAGAAAATATTTTTTGTAAAACTCCTTTTTTTGTAATTTTTAATTTTCGCAAATGAAATAAAAGTCAATTGTAAATATTAGACTTTAAAAAAAATATGTAAGTGCTAAATTGGTGTAAAACTCATGTACGATAATTTTTTTTAGGTGTTTTCACTTAAATTGTTTACTTGGACACACTCTCCTCTCTCACACTCACTTAAGCATTTTTTACATAATCTTATGTGCATAATTCTCGCCCCACCGTAAGGAGGTTATGAAGCATATCTAAGTACCTATCATGCCCTAAGACATCCTTTGTCATTTTGTCAGGGTTCATATTAGATGACACACCATCAAGTTAGGCACTCATATCATCTCCTGCTTTTGGTGTACCCCACTTCATCTCCATAGGAAAATATTACTCTTGTATTTAGTAATCTATTTTTGTGTCATAGATGCCCCATATATAAGTTCGATTATATTTTTGAGTTATGGCCATTTAGGTAATTTTGTGATGAGTTTCATATTATCGCTAATGAATATTCCATGTTGTTTTGTAAAGAGAATGATAATGCTTTCTTAAATGAAATATCACATGGTGTGTGCATGCATGAATTGGGTAGAATGATGTCACGATCCAAATAACTCCCTAGCCGTGAGGTCACCCGATTAATCCCAAGCTAAGCGAATCAAGCAATAATTAACCCAAAAATTAAAGTATGCAAAAAAAAAAATTAAGTCTAGCATAATCAAATAGCATAAACGATAATGAATCAAATACAAGTACAGAAGCTATAGATCCCACAACATAATATTAAACAACCGTAAGACCAGGTCTCACGTTGTCATGAGCGAAGCTAGAAGGAAAGTACAAATATCATCTAATACAAGGTTCTACTAGACAAAAGTAATTATAAGATAAGGGACGATGTGGCCATTGCGGAAGACGACAGGTGGCTCACCACAAAGTTGGATCCTCAAAAGTTAGAAGTCACTCACAAACTGTGTGCAACAAGTATAATATGAGTATGAAAATCAATATATACCCAATAAGTCTCATTAACCGCTACCAATAAGATAGTGACAAGAGTTACTTTAAAAATGAGAACTTATCATTACATGAACAAATCACAAGGAGAAATAAATAAAGAAAGCAATAACAAGAATAAAAGCATGTACTTGACAATTGATTAACAAATAAGCATTTATCACAGTTCAAGTGAAACAGATAGACTGATTCATATACAAAACGAGCTAAAGTAAAGAAATACGCAAGATAGGTCAAAAAGGCGGTAAATATAGGATCTTTATTACATAAATTCACTTCTCAACTCAACTGCCCAATTCTTTTCACAATCATGTGCACATTACATGAGAGGTACAAAGTCAGTGACTCGTATCACAAGCGCACATGATCATTCATATGATATCACGGACTCTATGGTCTTTATATGTTGCTTTCTCAATCTGTCTCAATAGCCTCACATCATGTATAAACATCGAATTCACACCATCCAAATAACATTTTCAACATCGAATTCACACGGTTCCCTATACATATCTCAGTTCCACAATAATAGCATACCACATATAAGAAGCAAGTAAAGAAATAACATAGTCACGTCAATGCTCAAAAATAGAATTTCAATAAGTTCATAGATAGAACATGCTTTTATAGCATTTAACAAGTCTAAATTCATCACAAAGCATAGATATTATGTTCACTTTGTTGAAACACGGATATAGAATGCAAGCCCAAGATCTAGCATTTCAAAGATATCTCCTTTTACACCTGATAGTCGTATATAAGTTCGTCACAATATGTATATGCTATCCCCACATATCATGTCTCAATTAACACATAAGTTGGAAAATTTTCCTAGATCAAAGTCTTAATTTATCTTGTTCAAAGAGAGCTTTCAATCTTTATTGACTGATTTTTCACGTCCAAATGCGCCCAAAGGATTCAACACTAGCCAAAAAAATAATTACTAACATCAAAAGAAGCTAAGGGATCGATTTCCATAATTTAGTACGCGGTCTAGGTAAAAGTGAACAAAAGTCGAACCCAGAGCCCAGAGTCAAAATTAAAAATTAATTTACAATATTGCCTCAATCCAACATCAAATTAACATCCAAGTCACCACTTTTTACACTTAAAAAATGTAACACCCGTGTTTTCAAGATAAGGTTTGACTCGTAAGATGGGGGTATAATAAAATCAATATGAGGAGTATATAAAGACTTTTAAAACCTAATCACGACATAAGAAGATTCTTAGGACAAATTAAAGTCAGAAGCTACTCTACGGACCATATCTTCAAGTGCGTTTGCACAAGGACTCACTTAAAGAGAGTATTCAGAATATTCTATAAGGAATTTGGAAAAACTTTCTTCAAAAGGTCGTTGCCCTTGGAAATACCTTTCCATTCATATAAGGACCAGGTCAAACAGAAATCGGTACAAAAAGATGCATGATTTACCAAACACTATTGACTTAGTAGAAAATCAGCATGGCCCTGGGCGTGGGCGCGGTGTGCAAGGTATGTTTTTCGTAGTGGAAAGAAAATTACACCTTCTTGAAAAGATAAGCCTGACGTCGGATGTAGGCGCTAGGCATGGGCGTTAAGCTTATGATAAGGAGAACAAGAGAATCACGGGGGGGGGGGGGGTAGTTCATCCTTTAGCAAACCTAGGAGCTCAACTTTTAGAGCCCGAAGAAGGTAGAGTTGTCGTACATATAGAGCCAAATCTTCATTAGTAGTTGAGAAAAATAGGAAAATAGTTTCATGATCCCTATATATTGCAGCTAAAGAAAGGGATTCATAGGCATAAATTCACGGCTTCCAAACAAGGGGGAGAATATGGTACTTTATGGTACTAATAAGATCATATGGAAAAAATGTAGCAGACTATGCGATTAAGTGTCCAAATTATCAGCAATTGAAAGTCGAGCATTAAAAGCCCCGATGGTTTAGCACCGAATATATATATTTCTAAGTGGAGATGATAAATATGATCTTTATAACAGGGTTACCTCGCTCATTTTTAAAGCATGATTCGATTTGGGGGAATGCAGAGCGACATACTAAGTCAGTACACACTTACCAGTAAGGACTATATATTCAGCAGAAGACTACGCCAAGTAGTATATTCAAGAAATTGTCAGATTGTATGAGACTCTAGTATTCATTGTTTCAGATTGAGGTGTACAATTTACAACAAACTTTTAGAAGTCCTTTCAGAAAGGATAGGGTACCAAGAAAAATACCAGTATCGCTTTTCATCCCCAAGTAGATGGTCAGGTAGAGCACACTATTCAGACCCTTGAGGACATGTTGAGGCCATGCGTCCTAGATTTCAAAGGTAATTAGGATGATTACTTGTCTCCTATTGAGTTTGTTTCTAATTATAGATATCATGCCAGCATCAAGATGGCACAGTTTGAAGCCTTGTATAGGAGAAGATGTAGATCACCTATTGGTTGGTATAAAGTTGGCAAAGCAGAATAGCTAGGGACAGACTTGGTCCATCAGGCTATGAAATAAGTTAAATTGATTCAAGAGTATTTGAAAATGGCTAAGGGCCACTAGAAATCCTTGCGGTGCAGAGATTCAGAGTTTCATATTAACGATTGGGCATTTCTTGAAAGTTTTGCCTATAAAGGGCGTCATGCGATTTGAGAAGAAAAGGAAACTTAGTCCCAATTATATTAGACCATACAAGATCCTACGAAGGGTCGGTCAAGTGGCTTATGAGCTAAAAGTAACACCATAGTTGGTTGATGTACACTCAATGTCATGTTATAATATTCAGGTTTTCAGTATCCAAAGCATATGTCACGACATTTATGTTTCTAGTATTCACATCTCATATTATAACACTCATGTTTCCAGTACTCAGATATTCATGTCAGTTCAGTACTCCGATATTCATGTTATTCTTCGAAAGACTCTGAAAATTCAATTTGAAATTAAACCTGGAAAAATACGCATCTAGGGTACATGCCAGAAAACTGCTCGGGTTCATTGTCAGTCAGAGAGGCATAGAACTGGACCCATCAAATATCAAAGCCATACAGGACTTGTCTCCTCCGAAGACCAAGAAGGAGGTCATAATTTTCTTGGGTTGTTCGAATTATATCGGTTGTTTCATAGCTCAGTCCACGGTGATCGTAGAACCCATACTCAAACTTTTGAAGAAGGATGCACCGACAAAATGGAATGATGACTGTCAGAAAGCATTTGAGACCATCAAGAAGTATCTTTCAAATCCACCCATTCTGGTACCCCCAAGATCGGGAAGCCCCCTATTGTTGTATCTATCATTATTGGAAAATGCCTTCCGATGTGTGCAAGGACAACGTGATGAGTTTGGAAAGAAGGAACATCCTATCTACTACCTGAGTAAGAGTTCACTTCTTGCGAAATGTGGTACACCTTGGTAGAAAAGACATTCTATACACTGATGTGGATAGTCAAAAAGTTGAGATACTACTTGGAATCGTACACTACCCATCTTATCTCCAGGGTGGACCAATTGAAGTATATCTCTCGCCATCCAATAATTATGTTTTCAACACTACTCCTAGATCACCGTAATTTTTTTTATGGGCACACCTCCTAATTCTTTTTCACTAGTCGATTATATGAAACAAAATTTGATAATGAGTAATGGTGAGAATTGACCCAAAATCATTATCTACTTTAATACCATGTTGAAGTATGACCATCTTATCGAAACAGTTTCAATTGTCAGAGAGAGACTAAGCTCACTTTCCGTTGTACCAATAACATGGAGGAATATAAAGCTTTCATCCTGCATTTTCAAATGGCACTCAATAGAGACATCAATGAACTATTGGTAATCGGTGATTCAGATCTGTTGATCCATAAAGAAAAAGGAGAATAGGCAACAAAGAACGTCAAGATTCTACTGTATGTCAACTTTATTCAGAGGATGAGCAAAAAGTTTAGAAATATTATGTTCAGGCATAGACCTAGAGCACATAATGAGTTTGAGGATGCTCTTTCTACTATAACCTCCATGATACAACACCTAGAGAGCAGTCATATCGACTTGATTGAAATAAGCCTGAAGGACAAGCATGCTTATTATTCCTATGTGGAAGCAGAACCCGATGGTAAACCATGATATGGTGATCTGAAAGCCTACTTGGACAAATGAGAGTATCTTGAAGGTATAACGAGTAATTAAAGGAAAACCCTCCGAAGAATGGCAAATGATTTCTTTCTAAGCAAAGATGTGCTCTACAGAAGAATGCCAGATTTAGGTTTGCTCAAATATGTAGATGCCACAGAAGCCACCAAGCTACTAGAAGAAGTGAATGTTGGGGCCTGTAGACCCTACATGAATGGTTTTGTGCTAGATAAGAAGATCTTACGCAAATGGCAAATGATTTCTTTCTAAGCAAAGATGTGCTCTACAGAAGAATGCTAGATTTAGGCTTGCTCAAATATGTAGATGCCACAAAAGCCACCAAGCTACTAGAAGAAGTGAATGCTGGGGTATGTGGACCCCACATGAATGGTTTTGTGCTAGCTAAGAAGATCTTACGCACTAGATACTATTGGATGACCATGGAAACTGATTACACCATATTTGTGCAAAGATGTGATCAATGACATATACATAGGGATCTGATCAGAGTCCCACCAAATGAGCTCAATGCCATGAGTTCACCTTGGTCGTTCGTTGCGTGGGGCATGGATGTCATTAGATTGATTGAACCAACAACATCAAATGGACATCGTTTTATCTTGGTAGCCATAGACTATTTTACAAAATGGGTCGAAGCAACCTCCCACAAATCGGTATCCATAAAGGTAGTGGCCAACTTCATAAAGAACAAATATCATTTACCAATTCGGTATCCTAGAGTCTATCATTACAAATAACGGGGCAAACTTGAACAGTCACTTGATGAAGGACATCTGCAATCGATTTCATATAACTCATCATAACTCAACAACATAAAGACTGTAGATGAACGGACTTGTAGAAGCTGTAAACAAGATTATCAAAAGGATATTGTGGAATATGGCGAACAACTATAAGTGCTGGCACAAACAATTGCTTTATGCCTTGCTTGGATACAAAACCATGACCGTAACGTCGACATGAGTCATGCCTACTTATTAGTTTACGACACAAAAATGATCATTCTGACCGAGGTCGAGATACCTTTACTTTAGATCATCCAAAAAGTAGAATTGATGATGCAGAATGGGTTCGAAAGAGGTACGAACAACTGGCTCTAATTGATAAAAAGCAAATGATCAATGTGTGTCATGGTCAATTGTACCATCAGCGAATGGCCCGCGCCTTCAATAAATGGGTCAGAGCCCAAACCTTCCAAATTAGACACTTGGTACTCAAGAGAGTATTCCCCCATAAAGTTGAATACAAAGGAAAATTTGTGCCAAATTGGCAGGGTCCTTACGTAGTATGCAAAGTTCTTTTGGGAGGAGCACTGGACTTAGCAGAGATAGATGGCCAAGAGTGTCCTAAAGCAATCAATTAGGACACGATCAAGAGATATTATGCGTGAATGCATGCTTCTTCTATGTAATCACATTTTTCTTTACTTGTAAGCACTACATCAAGACTTATCTCTTGTAGCAGAGATATGTAGAGGGACCCGTGATGGTTTCTGGTATTTTCTTTGTAATAGATTCAAAACCAAAACAATTTCCTTTATGTATTATCAACTACGCAATGACCTGATTTTATCCAAGGCGGGATACTGTTAGGTAGATTTTAGTACTGTTTAGAGTGTGTTTTAAGGAGTCTTTTCTTTGTCTTTTAGTTGTTTTGTGCAGTATTATGCATGTGTTGTGTGTTTTTAGGTTTTAAGCAATTCAGAAAGGAATAAAGTGAATCGAAAGGAAATAGATAGCTATTAAGGACAAAAATGCATAACTGGTCACAAGAAATTAGTCGAAAAAGCCCGGGAAGCTTGGAAAACAGTCTAAATGAATTCCGAATGATGAAGGCAGAAGAGCCGTGGCGCGACAGCGTCGCGACACCCAACATTAGCGCCGCGGCACCACACTGGTAGTGAGCAAGGATGTTTCAACATCGAATTAGCGCCGCAACGCTCTAATAGCGGAGTCGCGGTGCGGACGACGTCAGGAGCGTGTAAAACCTAAATTTAATAAGGGCAAAATGGTCCATTTTGGGGGGTTTTCGTGATATATATTGAAGGGAACATTTTTCTGAAGAGGAGAACACTTTTGGAGACAAGAAACAAGAGAACAATGAGCGATTAGAGACATCTATTGTTCAAGTTCTTTTCCTTTTCTTTATTTAAATTCAGTTTATGTTGGATATTAAATTGATTAGTTCTTAGCATGTCTATGAGCTAATTACTTTTATTAGGGTATTTCGTTGAATCACTTGAAACTCTGTTATGATTTAATGCATTGTTAATGTTCTTCTTCATCTGTTAAAATCTATTGAACTTGCATTTATTGAATGATAATTAATTGGCCATTAGTTTTTATTATCTATATGATTTCAAATCGAGATCTGAAAAGAGAGATTTGAATATGCTATAGTTGATTAGACGTAGGTTTAATGTTGAACGAAAGTATCACGACTGCATGTGTAGCGTTTTAGGTTATTGATCTTAATCCTCCTATGTGGTCGAACTTATCATAGAAATATAGAAAGTTCCCACTTAGGTTGATTTTTTATATATCCTGACCGTAATATAGAACATCTCAGTTAACCTGTTATCTTAATAAGAAGAAGAATCGTTAGTCTTGAATTAATGAATGATAGAGTGGAAAGTCGAGGAGATTGGAAACCCTAATTCCTTCATAATTGAATTAAACTTCGTGTGTTTTCATTGCTATTTTATTCTACAAATTCATGTTAGTTTGTTAATTCTTTAGTTAGAAATCATCACTTATATTCGTTAGCCAAATAGAAACTAAGGATTAGTTAATTGGTACTTGATAAATCAGTCTCTGTGGACGATACTCGGTCTTACCGAAATTCAATACAAATTGCGATACGTACACTTGCGTAGCATCTAGAAATACCGCAAAAAAGTTTTTGGCGCCGTTGCCGGGGACTGAAGTATTATCAATATCAAGTTAATTAATCTTATTTCTAATTTGGTTGTTCATAGAAGTCATTTTATTTTTATATTTTTTTATCTTTTTTTTTATCTGCGTGCAGTGTTTGTGATCATTTTTTAGGTAGCTTTGGTATATGCAAAGCAGAAGAGGAGCAAACAACCTTGTTCCTCTGAATCCCGAGATTGAGAAAGTATGCAAGCAGAATCGAAGAAACAAGAGAGCTAATATTTCAACTGAGGATATGGCAAACCACAACAATAATGATGGGTTGAATAGAGGGGGTGCCAGAAATGGTGCAGGAGCAAGTCCAGAATCCCACTGTGAGAAGCTTATGTGATTATATACTTCTTACCATAACAAGAGTGCAGACTTGTATAAGGCCACCAGTTGTGGAGGCAAACAATTTTGAGATTAAGCCAACAATCCTACAGATGGTCCAGAACACAGTTCAGTTTGGGGGTTTGCCCTCTGAAGATCCACATATGCACTTGGCCAATTTCTTGGATTTATGTGCAATATTAAAATACAATGGTGTAAATGATGACGCCATTAGATTAAGGCTCTTCCTATTCTCACTAAGGGACCGAGCCAAAAGTTGGTTGAACTCTCTGCAAGCTAACTCCATCACCACGTGGCAAGACCTGGCTCAAAAGTTTCTTGCAAAATTCTTCCCTCCTTCAAAGGCGGCTATGCTGAAGGGAGAACTAAACAACTTCTATCAGCTGGACGGAGAATCTTATATGATGCTTAGGAAAGATTCAAAGAGTTGCAAAGGAAATGTAATTATCATGGACTTGAGCAGTGAATGTTAGTCCATAATATTTACAATGGGTTGTGTGGTACGACCCGTAGCATAATTGATGTCGCTGCTGGAGGGACATTCATGAGCAAGAGTGCTAATGAGGCATATGAGCTGTTGGAAGATATGGCAACAAATAATCATCAGTGGTCCGATGAAAGACTGACCAACAACAAAAAGGTGGCTGGAGTTCATGAGCTAGATTCCATCACCGCATTAACTACTAAAGTTGCTTATTTGACAAAGCAATTACAACATAATACTATGTCCGTGAATGCTGTTCAGATGCAAGTGGTTTGTGAAATATGCGGGGGTCCACATACTTTTGATCGGTGCACAACAATGGATCCAAACAATGCTCCTATGAACCAAGCTCAGGTTCAAGCAGTTGGAAATTTTCAGATGCCGTACAACAATCCATTCTCCAACACATATAATCCTGGGTGGAGGAATCACCCTAACTTTTCATGGAGAAACGACTACGGCCAACAACCACAATTCGAAGAGCAGTATCAACAAAATAATCAACAACAACCCATGAGTCAAGCTTCGTCATTTCAGCAGCCCAAACCACAAGTTCAATAAGTTGAACCCAATGAATTGCAAGCACCCCTGTTGACCCTCACTAATTCCCAGACTCAGTTCATGACTGAAATGAAATCTTCTATCTGAAACTTGGAAACACAAGTGTATCAGCTAGCGAATATGTTAAACAACAGTTCACAAGGGAATCTCCCTAGTAATACTGTTGTAAATCCAAAGGAGCAATGTCAGGCTATAAATTTGAGAAACGATAAGCAAGTTGCACCAGTTGCACCTCTACCATCTGCAGAGAAAATAGACAAATTGAGTGACACAACTAATTTAAAGAAGGAGGGGGTTACTGAAGACCACCCCACGGTGGAAAAGGCACCACCAGCAGTGAGTAATGAGCCTCAAATCAGAATTACGTACCTGCAGAGGCTTAGAAAGAATTCTTTGGATAAACAATTTTCCAAGTTTTTAGAAATATTCAAGAAGCTGCATATAAATATTCCCTTTGCTGAAGCCTTATAGCAGATGCCCAGTTATGTCAGATTCATGAAAGAAATTCTATTTAAAAAGAGAAAAATGGGAGATTATGAGACTATGGCGTTAACTGAAGAGTGTAGTGTTATTTTGCAAAAGAAGCTTCCCCAGAAGTTGAGAGATCAAGAAAGCTTCACTATTCCTGTGCGATTTGGGTGCAAGTATCAACCTGATGCCCTTATCTGTTTTTTGTAGACTTGGTTTGGGTAAAACTAGGCCTACAACAGTTACATTGCAGTTAACAGATCGGTCAATAAAGCATCCATGGGGAATTATTGAGGATATGTTAGTTAAAGTGGACAAATTCATTTTTTCTGCTGATTTTATTGTCCTTGACATGGAGGAGGATGCAGATGTGCCCATAATTCTTGGGAGACCATTTTTAGCCACGGGACAAGCACTTATAGATGTTCAGAAGGGTGAGTTGAGACTCCGAGTGCAGGGCGAAAATGTGGTCTTCAATGTATTCAAATCGATATCGTATCCCAGAGCAAACGACGACTATTTTTCCATTGATGTAATTGACCAAGCGGTTGCTGAGGAAAGCTTCAAGAGTATTGATGCTCTTGAAGTAGCATTAACACAATGTGAAGAAAATGAGAGCAGACCCTCAATTGAGGCGCAAAGGAGGTTGAACCCAACAATGAAGGAGGTGATGAGAAAAGAGATCTTAAAATGAAGAGGAAATATGCGTCTGGCTAAATGACGTTAAACGACAACGCTATTGGGAGGCAACCCAACATTTTAAATTATGTTATTTTGTTTTGTTTTATTTTGTCTTGTTTTGAACAATCTCATTGTCCTGTTGTTTCTTGTTCTGTGTTGTTTATGATTAGGTGAATTGTGAGCTGTCCTCTACAGTACTAGCCTTAGTAGCCACCGCCACCACCATTCTGAATCGCTTAGCTGCAATTTTTTATAAGTCTTCCTACTCTTGTTTTACTTATCACATTGGGGACAATGTGTTGAATAGGTTTGGGGGGGGGAGTCTGACTGTTTTGTGTTAATAGTGTTAATTATTTTTATTCAGTTATTTTTTAGTGTTAGTGTCTTAGTTTTAGTGTCAGTGTTTCAGTGTCTTATGTCAATGAATCAAGTTAATAATAATAGCCCATGAGATTGAGTGTACACATGTGATAGAGTTGGATGAAATTGATAGCCATGAAATGCATAAATCTGTGTGCTTAAGTTGGATAGGTATTGAGTTTATTTTAATTATTAATAAGTATGAAAACTTGATCATGATTGGTGATTTGCTTGTACTTGAATAGTGGTTTATGCTTGATTAAATTTTGGTTTGAGGAAAGATGGTGGAAAGTCCTAGAACTTTCTTGCTTGCTATTTGAGACGAAATCATAGATGATGCATGCTTAGGAAAATGATTTAGGCCACTTTTGGAAAGATTGAGCCTTTCAAGACACCCTTGATTACATTAATCCCTAGTTACCCTCTTTTAGCCTTAAGTAACCCTTCTTTGATCGACACCTATTCTGAGCCTACTTGAAACCCTTTATAAATATTTTCCTTCCCTTCAATTCCATGAGCATATAAGTATATGAGTGGGGGATTGATACTTTGTAATTGGTATTTTAGATTGGGTTCTATCAATAGAAGAACAAAGGATTGAAAAAAAAAAAAAAAATACACTCCCTTGTGCATACATTGAAAAACAAGTTTGGGGGTGTAGTTCGAAAGGAAAAGAAAAGAAAAATTGGGTAAAGAAGAGAAACTGGGGATTGTTGTGGGTTTGTAATATGGATATCAAGTTTGGTTGGTTAGTTTATATGCTTATGGTAATGTTGAGCCTAAATGACATTTTATCTACCCTTGCCTAAGCCTATTGTCATAACCTATAAAAGTCCTACTGATTCTTGAGCATGTGTTGTCTAAATTAGTGGAGAATAGCAAGTTAGCAAGCCTATAGAATTTTGGCCAGATGGAATGTTGGTGAGAATTCATTGTGCATAAGCTAATATTGAATACTTTGTTATTTCAATAATCATGGTTGAGTGGTCATATGCATTAATAACTTTAAGCAAATTTGAGGATTATCCGACTTGATATTCTAGATAGCAAATTAGTGGCTAGAATGTTTCGGAAGATTCTATTGCATGTTGTTCATGATCTTTGAGGCATAATCTATTGTGGTTGACTTGATTCATTTTTAGAGTTTGTGTGTTTTTCTTTTTAGGATGTCTAGAGTTTTTTACTCGAGGACGAGTAAAGTTTAAGTTTGGGGGTGTTTGTTAGGTAGATTTTAGTACTGTTTAGAGTGTGTTTTAAGGAGTCTTTTGTTTGTCTTTTAGTTGTTTTGTGCAGTATTATGCATGTGTTGTGTGTTTTTAGGTTTTAAGCGATTCAGAAAGGAATAAAGTGAATCGAAAGGAAATAGATAGCTATTAAGGACAAAAATGCATAACTGGTCACAAGAAATGAGTCGAAAAAGCCCCGGGAAGCTTGGAAAGCAGTCTAAACGAATTCCGAATGATGAAGGCAGAAGAGCCGCGGTGCGACAGCGTCGCGACACCCAACATTAGCGCCGCGGCGCACACTGGTAGTGAGCAAGGATGTTTCAACATCGAATTAGCGCCACAACGCTCTAATAGCGGAGCCGCGGTGCGGACGACGTCAGGAGCGTGAAAAACCTAAATTTAATAAGGGCAAAATGGTCCATTTTGGGGGTTTTCATGATATATATTGAAGGGGACGTTTTTCTGAAGAGGAGAACTCTTTTGGAGACAAGAAACAAGAGAACAATGAGCGATTAGAGACATCTATTGTTCAAGTTCTTTTCCTTTTCTTTATTTAAATTCAGTTTATGTTGGATATTAAATTGATTGGTTCTTAGCATGTCTATGAGATAATTACTTTTATTAGGGTTTTTCGTTGAATCACTTGAAACTCTATTATGATTTAATGCATTGTTAATGTTCTTCTTCATCTATTAAAATCTATTGAACTTGCATTTATTGAATGATAATTAATTGGCCATTAGCTTTCATTATCTATATTATTTCAAATCGAGATCTAAAAAGGGAGATTTGAATATGCTATAGTTGATTAGACGTAGGTTTAATGTTGAACGAAAGTATCACAACTGCCTGTGTAGCGTTTTAGGTTATTGATCTTAATCCTCCTATGTGGTCGAACTTATCATAGAAATATAGAAAGTTCCCACTTAGGTTGAGTTTTTATATATCCTAATCGGAATATAGAACATCTCAGTTAACCTGCTATCTTAATAAGATGAAGAATCGTTAGTCTTGCATTAATGAATGATAGAGTGGAAAGTCGAGGAGATTGGAAACCCTAATTCCTTCATTATTGAATTAAACTTCGTGTGTTTTTGTTGCTATTTTATTCTAGAAATTCATGTTAGTTTGTTAATTTTTTATTTAGAAATCATCACTTATATTCGTTAGCTAAATAGAAACTAAGGATTAGTTAATTGGTACTTGATAAATCAGTCTCTGTGGATGATACTCGGTCTTACCGAAATTTATTACAAATTGCGATACGTACACTTGCGTATCTAGAAATACCGCAAAAAAGTTTTTAATACGTAAGTAGTCCATTTTGGACCAGGTCATATCAATAGAAAAACTCAATTATATTTATTCCAAGCTACGTTCAACCTGATTCCTGCTACGATGGGATACGTAGGTGCTCTCTGAGCTCGGTCGCACCAATAGAAAAACTAAAAACACTCATAGGAAGCCACATGAGCAGAATTTTTGAGAGGATCTCAAAATTTCCCATGTTAGAGTCCTCAAAGGATGTTCGTCGTCACAGCTTCAACTGGGGTAGAATTTTTGAGAGGATCTCAAAAATTCCTTCAGAGAAAGATTCGAAGAACATTGACCGACAAAAGCTCATAACTGGGGCAGAATTTTTAAGGAGGTCTAAAAAATTCCTTCATCAAACAGGTCGCCGTGAGAGTTCGACGGTGCAAGCTTCAAACTAGGGCATAATTTTTTAGGAGATCTAAAAAATTCCATAAAAGGAAATCAATGAGAAAATATTGCTTCGAAGCGCATGTCATGACATTTAAAAATAAGAGTTCTTGAAAATAAATATTTACTTGCCATTTTTCAAATCTATACGTTTTAAATATTCAAAATATTTTCTTATCAAACTCAAATATCTCATGCTACCGAGCCCATAGCCGGAATGACCCGGTAGAAGAAGAAGAGAAGAACCAAGGACACGAGCTAACCTTGATCAAACTAATAATTTTTCTGTGGATGCAAGTTCAATTTGTCGCCAGAAGGCGACAACAGATTTTTGTTAACCCATTTATTCGTGTTTTTAGAACAGAGTGAGACCAGTAATCGAGAAAACTTCAAAGGTAATGGAATCTAACCAACATGGCTATAAAGAGAGAAGCACCACAATCGACACAAATATAGCAAAAGATCTATGAGACGAAAAGGGTAATAGCCAACTGAACAAAAGGGAAATCTGACCAAGAGGGTCACAACCAACATAACAAAGAGCAATCTGATCGAGAGGGTCACGAGCCAATAGGTTCAAGCGATGTAAATCCGTTCAAAAGGTTGTAATGCTCACTGAAAAGAGTCCGAGTGGCATAAATCCAATAGAAAGATTGCAATGTCCACTCAACAGAGTCAAGTGACATAAATCTGGTCAAAAGGTTGTAGTATTCGCTGAAAAGAGTCTGAGTGGTGTAAATCCGATCGAAAGGTTGCAATGTCCTCTCAACAGAGTCAAGCGATGTAAATCAAGTCAAAAGACTACAATGCTCACTGAAAAGAGTCCGAGTGGCGTAAATTCGGTTGAAAGGTTACAGTGTCCGTTCAACAGAGTCAAGTAATATAAATTTGGTCGAAAGGTTGCAGCGTTCGTTGAAAAGAGTCTGAGTGGTATAAATCTAGCCGAAAGGTTGCAGTGTCCGTTCAACAGAATAAAGCGATGTAAATCCGGATGTAAGACTGCAATACTTGCTGAAAAGAGTATGAGTGGCATAAATCTGACCGAAAGGTTGCAGTATCCGCTCAACAGAGTCAAGTGACGTAAATCTGGTCAAAAGATTACAGTGCTCACTGAAAAGAGTCCGAGTGGCATAAATCCAATCGAAATGTTGCAGTGTTCGCTCAATAGAGTCAAGTGACATATATCTGTTCGAAAGGCTACAATGCTCGCTGAAAAGAGTTCAAGTGGCGTAAAACCAGTCAAAAGGTTGCAGTGTTCGCTAAATAGAGTCAAGAGACATAAATCCAGTCGAAAGGCTGCAGTGTTCGCTGAAAAGAGTCTGAGTGGCGTAAATCCGACTAATAGGTTGCAGTGTCCGCTCAATAGAGTCAAGCGATGTAATTCAGATAAAAAAGCTGCAGTGCTCGCTAAAAAGAGTCAGAGTGACATAAATCCAGCTGAAAGGTTGCAGTGTCTACTCAAGAGAGTCATGTGACGTAAATACAGTTGAAAAGCTGAAGTGCTCACTGAAAGGAGATCGAGTGGCGTAAATTCGGCCAAAAGTTTCTAGTGTCCGCTCAACAGAGTCAAGAAATGTAAATCCGGTCAAAAGGCTACAGTGCTTGTTGAAAAGAGTCTGAGTGGCATAAATCTAGCTGAAAGATTCTAGTGTTCGCTCAACAGAATTAATGGATGTAAATTTGGTAAAAAGGATACAATGCTCACTGAAAAGAGTTCGAGTGGCATAAATTTGGTTGAAAGGTTGAAGTGTCCGCTCAACGGAGTCAAGCAACATAAATTTGATCAAAAGTTTGTAGTGTTCACTGAAAAGAGCCAGAGTGGCGTAAATCCGACCGAAAGGTTGCAACGTTCGCTCAACAGAGTTAAGCGATGTATATTTGGTCAAAAGGTTGCAGTGCTCACTATAAAGAGTATGAGTGACGTAAATTCGGCTGAAAGGTTGCAGTGTTCGCTCAACAAAGTCAAACGACATAAATCTGATCGAAAGACTGCATTGTTCACTGAAATGATCAAGACGACCCACGAGAATGCCGAGAGGGTCATTTATTCATAAACAAAGTTGAACAGTGTCGAGAGGACACATATTCAAATTAATCAAAAAAATCAAAACATCCCAGAATGCCGCCAAGCAAAAGGAAACAGGATCGGAGCTGCTCGGAGTATCAGCTAGTCAAGCAAAATCGATATGCATGCAGAGAAACATGGAAATATTTCTTGCACAGCTGGTCGAGACAGGGTTCCATAAGAGTCAAGCTCTTTGGACAGGAGTCGGAAGCAACTCCATACCTAGCTCAACAAACACTTGTTTTTCTTTAGTTTTAAAAGAGTTTCCGCATAAGGGATAACTTCTTCGTCCGATTGAGTCGAACTACAAGTGACCTAATTTCCGAAACCGGAGGTATGTAGGCAGACTTAATACCAGAGATTGGTCATATTCTAACAAGGGTCGTTTTAAATTATTTGCTTTATTTAGTCCTCATCGAGTTAAACTACAGGTGGCCTGAATTCTCGTATAGCCCAACATATGTAGGAAACCCAGAAACCAGGGTCCGACCACAATTCTAAAAATTTGCGCAAAAATCGAGAAGCAGCTTGACTTGGTCTGTAAATATCAGGTATGCCAAATTTTGTTGCTCATAGATGGTCTTGACATCCCCGAACAATGAAGGGGCAGTTGTTGACATCTAATTTTTATCCTCTAATACTTTATTTAATTATTTAGAATTCCTGAGTTACGAGTAGTGTAAAATATGAATTTTACAGAGCGAAAATGAATTTATGAAATTATTTCGATAATATTTTTCCATGTTATGTGGTAAAATATTATCGAATATATTATTATATATCGTTTGCCTATTTTTATATATTTTGAAGAAATATCCATGAATTTCTATAAATTAAAGAAGATAATTGTTTAATAATTTGTCTAAATTAATTCAGTAGATATTTTACTTAGTGAAAATTAAGAAAATTTGTTTAATTAACAAGGTATCAAATAGCGTCTTATTTTATCCCACAATTATTTTTAATTGTGAAAAGATTGTATGCCATAATTGATTTTTATTTTAATTTTTGCTTCAAATCATTTTAAATTAGGAAATGTTGCCCCAATTGAAAGATCAAGTGGAATTTCTTAAATTAATTCATGGTCTATTTGCAAAATTTCCCGGGTTACCTCAACTCTTTTTAAATAGCCGATTTTGGGCTTGCTTTTGTTTTAATTCGGCCAGGCCCAGTCCAAAAGGACCAGGACTAGCCCACCGTGCAATTAAAGATACATAATGCCTTTGGTCCCTCTCATTTCACGAAAGCACGGCTAGGGTAAAGGCGAATCCTAGTTGTCGCCCCCTTCCTCTTTTCTCTCCTCGACATCACCCTCAGTTATTTTTGGCAAAGTTTCAGATAAGACGTGCTTTCATAGTCGTGCGTGGCCATTTTGGGAAAGAAGCATTAAATGCCTTGTTCTACTCTCCCCTTTACCTACCCCCACCGCGACACAACCAAAGGTAACCCTTCTCTTCTCAGATAGCGTTAAATGCGTTTCATCTCATTACGAGTCAAAAACTTAGGATAATTTGGAGAACGCCACCTACTCCGGAATCTTGACAAATATTGTGCATCAAAAGGGTGAGTTCGAATTCCCCTCATTCTCTTTATTGTCCTCTATGTTTAGATTACAGTAGCTAGATGTTATTATGCTTGAGTATGTGTTGTTAATTTTAGGATTAATAGTTTATTTTAACTTAATTATTTTAGGTTAGTGATAAGTGTTGTGTTCTGGATTGATATATATAACCTTGTATGAACTAATGTTAAACCTCTCATAACTTAATATGAATAGGAGGCTAGGTTATTTATGATCAACCTAAGGTGTTTAAATAATTACTAGGATATGTCCATGATTAATCAATAGGTGCTTTGTTTAAAGTTAAATTTAATTCTGAAATATCAAATTTGACTAAATATTCTGTGATGTGCATGAAATTTGATATGAGAGAACCCGTTTTGTCTTCAGTTTCAATGTATTTCCATCTTTAAAGGGACCATGACATGGCCAGTAGCTCATTTAGGGATACTTGACTTATTGAGTTAGTTGTTTGTATGCTAAGCATGTTGTATTGGGTTGTCCGGCCCTTCCCCGGACCCTTGTGGTCCGGTCATTTCCGGACCCCGCGTATAGCGGGAGCTTAGTGCACTGCGCTGTCTTTTTTTTTACTTTAGAGCTCTTGTACTATTTGACCAGATTTTGGGTTACGTTGGATATTTCTCTAGTAATGCAAACTATTAAGACTTGATAACTTGTTCCTAATGATTTGAGGATGTGGTTTGCCTACTTGGGGATAGTGTAGATGCTACCACGATCCGCGATTTGGGTCGTGACACTAGCCATGTAGGAATTGTGAGGCGGCGAAAGGAATGACTCGGATGACGAAGTTGATGATGCCCTTCCTGCTTAGCTTTCATATGTTAGATTGCCACCTTTATAATTTTTTTGAAATACCCCCCGCCGGACAATGGAACGAGCGTATCGTTGCCTTTCGTGCAGGTTTCTATCTTTTGTGTTATCAAAGTACCACCCTCGGGCGACCATGGGACGAACATGTCCATCCATTTCACGCGGGTTTATCTTGTTTCCGGGTCACTTTTAGGCCCGATTTATCTTTAAATGAATGAAACTTTCCTTTTCCAAGACTTTCCTGTTTGCAAGCCTATTATTTAAAGCTTAATTTCATGCTTTTCAATAAAATGAGAGTATTTTTTCAAACCTTATAGACAACTTATGCCTTGGATTTAAATCTACAAAGAATACTTCACAAAGCTTCCACTCTTGAAGTAGAATCCGAGGTATTTAAACTACCTTCGATAATTTCTACATTCTAAGTCTAAAGCCTGCAAAGACTTGGAAAATTCATTTATCAAATCATCCATTATAAGTATGTTATTTTCTTTGGGCTTTCATGGCCTTATAATCGATTTCAGGCCAACTTTAGTCCCGATCGATATTTATTCGGGTGCTTTAAGCAGCCAAAGTTTTAACCTTTTATTTCCTTAAAGTTTTTTTCATAAGAGAGGACCGTTACGTCCGGTGATCGGTGACCAGGGTCCCATTCGCCGACGGTCATCACTGCATTCCGTCTAGGTTTTCGATTAGATCTGCACAGATCTCAATTGTTTCGACAGGCTTTGGCGGTGAACACTGATTTTTCGGTAGGGAATAGTAATCCGGTAGTGACTTTTCGATGAACAGTATTCTCCGATACTGAATAGTATTTTACGGTAGTGAACGCCGCTAGACAACCGTATGACGCTACTCTAATCAGGTACTCGATTTCTTAGTGAAAGAACTTGTAACAGTACCGGCGAATAGTACCGATAACTTTTCCATCCAAACCTTTTTTGTCTCTTCTCCTCTCTTTTTTCTGTTCTTTTTCTCCTCGACCTACACAAGTACTCGCCTTTTTGGTGAAAACTCAAGTGAATAGTACTTCCAGTGTAGGTGAATAGTATCGGTGAACAATCATTTTTGCCGGTGAACCTGTTCGATTTAACTGGAGTTGGTACCTCCGGTTGCCCATATCCATTCTTTATCCTTATACTTATTGTTAACTTTTGCCGCTTCGCTGTATTGATTCGTGACTTTATGTTCTTGCATTTACCATTCTTGTCTTTAGTTATAGCATTCTTGGCGTAGTGGTTTTACTTGCCTCTAGATTTTTGTTAGCTTGTGCTTTCACTTTGATCCCTTCCCGTTTTAGGGTAAACGTTTGGTTAATTTATTATTTTATATTTTCTTTAGTGGCTTTGGTAACTGATGGTAGACTAGGGTCATATTCTCGGTCGGGGACGGGGGCAAGGGTTGGGGGGTAAGTGGGGTAAGGGAGATGCTAAGCTGAGAATAGGGTCTTGGAACATTAGTACTTTAATGGGGAAGTCCATAGAGCTAGTTAAGATTCTTAAGAAGGAGAGGATTAATATAGCATCTGTCCAGGAGACCAAATGGGTAGGACCTAAGGCTAAGGATGTAGACAGATGGGTATAAGTTATGGTTCTTGGGTAGGTCGAGGTATTGGAATGGGGTAGGCATTTTAGTAAACAACAAGCTAAGAGATCAGGTGGTAGAGGTTAGGAGGGTCAATGACATGATGATAGCGATTAAGTTGGTAGTTGGAGGGTTTACTATGAACATTATTATTGCTTACCTGCCGTAGGCGAGGCTTGGACGAGAAAGACAAGATTGCCTTTTGGGAGGATTTGGATGAGGTGGTGGGTGGTATACCACCCACTAAGAAGTTATTTATAGGAGGGGATTTCAATGGACATATCGGGTCACTTCCGAGGGGTTATGATGACATGCATGGAGGCTTTAGCCTCGGGGACAGGAATGGGGGAGTCGTCTCACTTTTAGAGTTCGCTAGAACTTTTGGGATGGTGATAGCCAATTCGAGGTTCCTGAAAAAGGAGGAGCACTTTGTGACTTTTCGTAGTTCAATGGTTAAGACTCAGATAGACTTTTTGCTCTTTAGAAATGTTGACAACGGTCTTTCTAAAACTGCAAGGTTATTCCGAGGGAGTATCTTACAACCCGATATAAGTTTTTGGTGATGGATTTTGAGATCAAGATGGAGAAGAAGAGGAGGGTTGTGGATGACAAGTTAAGAATCAAATGGGAGAGTTTGACCATGGCTAGTGCGAATGAGATGGGGGAGAGGTTGCTGGCCAATGGGGCTTAGAGGAGTAGTGGGGATGCAATCGGTATGTGGGACATGATGACCAGTTGCATTTGAAAGGTAGATAGAGAAGTGCTTGGGGTCTTAAGGGGTAGCCCTGGTGGGCATCGGGGGGACTGGTGGCGGAATGGTAAAGTTCAAGAGAAGGTGGAAGCGAAGAGAGTAGCGTATACGAAATTGGTAGAAAGCAAGGATGATGTGAAGAAGTAGATGAATAGGGAACTGTATAAGATGGCGAGGAAGGAGGAAAAACTTGCAGTTACGGCGGCGAAAACGACAACTTTTGAACACCTATATGTGAAACTAGAGGAAAAAGGCGAGGATAGAAAGTTGTACAGACTAGCTAAGGCGAGGGAGATGAGGGCCCATGACTTGTATTATGTGAGGTGCATCAAGGAAGAGGACGACAAAGTATCGGGGGAGGACTCACATATTAGGCGGATGTGGAAGTCTTACTTCTATAAACTATTGAACGGAAAAGGAGATAGAGACATTGTGCCGGGAGATCTAGAAAAATTTGGTAGGTACCGGGATTTTGGGTATTGTAGAAGCATTAAGGTTGAAGAGGTTAAGAGTAATATTCACAGGATGCGTAGGGGACGAGCGGACGGGCCTGATGAGATCGTAGTTGAATTTTGGAAAAATACATGCAGGGCAGGTTTGGAGTGACTGACTGAGTTGTTTAAAGTCATTTTAAAGACGATGAGAATGCCCGAAGAATGGAGGTGAAGTACAATGATCCCTTTGTTTAAGAACAATGATGATATCCAGAGTTGCAAAAAACCATAGGGGTATCAAGCTGCTAAGCCACACTATGAAAGTTTGGGAAAGGGTTCTGGAGATAAAGATGAGAAGATGCGTGTCTATTTCTGAGAACCAGTTTGGATTCATGCTGGGGCGTTCGACCACAGAAGTCATTCATCTTATTAAGAGGTTGGTGGAGCAGTATAGGGAGAGGAAGAGAGACCGACATATGATTTTAATCGACCCCGAGAAGGCATACGACAAAGTACATAGGGAGGTTCTATGGAGATGATTGGAGGTTAGCGGTGTACATGTGGCGTACACTAGGGCGATCAATGATATATATGATGGAGCCAAGACAGGGTACAAACAGTATGATGAGACTCGAAGCACTTCCTAGTGATGATGAGACTCGAAGCACTTCCTAGTGATGATGAGGCTGCACTAGGGATCAACTCTTAGCCCATTCTTATTTTTCTTGGTGATGGATAGACTGACACGACAAATCCAAATGAAGGTGCCATAATATATGCTATTCATAGACGACATAGTCTTGATTGATGAGACTCGCAGTGGAGTGAACGCTAAGTTGGAAGTTTGAAGACAAACTCTGGAGTCTAAAGCGTTCAGACTGAGTAGGACCAAGATAAAATAATTGGAGTGAATGTTTAGTAATGGGAGCAACCTTGAGACAGGCGTGGAGGTGAGGCTTGGTATTTAGGTCATTCCAAAGAAAGTAATCTTCAAGTACCTCGAGTCTATTATTCAAGGGGATGGAGAGATTGATGATGATGTCACACATTGTATTGGGGTATGGTGGTTGAAATGGAGGCTCACATCTGGAGTCTTATGCAACAAAAAGGTTCCACCAAAACTTAAAGGCAAGTTCTATAGGGTGGTGGTTAGACCGACTATGTTGTATGGGGCAGAGTGTTGGGCAGTAAAGACTTCGCACATCCAAAAGATGAAAGTTGCGGAGATGAGGATGCTGAGATGGATGTATGGGCATACAAAGAGTGATAGGATTAGAAATGATGATATCTGAAATAGAGTGGGAGTGGCCTCGATAGAGGATGAGATGCAGGATGCGAGGTTGAGATGGTTTGGGCATGTGCAGAGGAGAGACAAATTCCCCAGTGCGGAGGTGTGTGAAGTTGGCCATGGACGAGTTCAGGAGGGGTAGAGGTAGGCCGAAGAAGTATTGAGGAGAGGTGATTGGATGGGATATGACGCAGGTGCTTCTTACTGAGGACATGACCTTAGATAGGAGTTGTGGAGGACACGAATTAGGGTAGAAAGGTAGTAGGTAGTCGAGTGTAGTCCTACTTACGCTTGAAAATTGGTAGTTGTAGTGTTATTATTGTAGGTCCGCTTAGCCTATCATACTAGTAGGCACATTATTACTTTATAGTTCCTTGTAGATTGATTTCTGCTGCCATGTGTCCTTTAGTGTTCTTTGTTTATCTTATTTACAAGGAACTATAAAGTAAGGAACCGTTTGGGATAGAGAGGCCGTTTGGTCCGACCTGATCATTCTCGGCAGTGTTACCGGAAATTTAGTTGCCTTCAAGTCCTTCCATACCTGAAATTTATTGCTTAAGCAAAACAAGGCTAAAGAAAGAGTTAGAATGAGAGACATGGTCACTTGTGACACCACTACTTCCCAGGCCCCACGATGGGCGCCAAACTGTTTACCTATAAATTGGTACAATTAAATTTATATATGTGGTCAAGGACACGTGAATCTAAAGTGACCAAATTAGCAAGATAATTAGCAAATGCATCTAATGGAAATTGAATTAAAAGAAAGATTAAGATCAGATTAGCATGGGCCTAGAAGAAGCTTTATGTTGTGACTTCTGGGTTGGTTATTTCCAATAATGTTGAAATGCTAAATTGAGACGAGAACTAGAGAACAGTGAAAGCAATGAATGAGTATTATATTTCTTTAATATGATGATCCTTACAATGAAGTGATTGGTCCTATTTATACTTGGACTTACATATTCCACGAATTGTGCCCCTAGTAATATCAATACATAAATGATGTAATAATCAGACAATTAGTTTGTTCATTAATGCCTTCAATGCTTTTTTGGAAGATGTAAACCTATATTAGTAACGACCGTCCGTTGGGATTTGAACCGATCTTTGAGTCTTCTATCTTCCGGTACTTGTGATTGCTTAGTGCTCCAGGTTTAATGCTAATGCTTTCGGGGACACCGAAAGCTGACATGGATTGGCTCCCCTCTCCCCCTTGCCATGTGTCATGATATAATTCGTCCATCTGGTCAATACAAATTTTACCCAATACAATATGGTATCGTGTTATAATTTCTACTTTTGACTCTTACGTGACGTTTAAAAAAATAAATAAATAATAACTGAATTGTACCGAGACGATTTCAAAAGGTTAAGCAAATTTTGATAGTATATAATAAAATAACTAAAAATTAATATGATATAGATTTTATAAAATATCGTTTTTGAACCATTTCATTGACACGCTTGGATCACACCTAATGACAATCATGATGTTCAACAAGTTTCGAATTTATGCTTTCACCTCTTACGAGGCATTGACAACTATTTTTGTCAAATGCGATAATTGCGTGCTGCTCTCATTTTGTAGTGTATAAAACAGAGAAAATATAACTTCAATAAGAAATCAATAAACTTGACGTGTAAAAAAGTGCATTGTACGTTAGTAAATAAAAATTTAGTGAATTTAAATTATATACAATATAAAATAGAGAAATTTTATTACTAGGTCAATCGAAAAATATTTATAAATAAACTTTTTTGAAATATGATATTTATAATTTTAAAAATAAGACGGATCATCTGCTACAATAACTATGGTAACCTGATGGTAGGACCGGACATAAAACACCGAAAATCGTATTACCAAGCTGAATAGGAAATTAATTTTGGTACTTCAATATTCAATATGGTATTTGAAAGTAAACTTTTAGAATGACAATACTCGAGATCGAGCTCGATACAAGACATTAAATATCGTTCGGTATATATACAAAATATCAAATTATTTATTGAATAATTATAAGTTATAACCCATATATCAACAAGCCTATCAGTAGCCAG
The DNA here is from genome assembly GCA_034509755.1 of Anisodus tanguticus. Taxonomy (NCBI): domain Eukaryota; kingdom Viridiplantae; phylum Streptophyta; class Magnoliopsida; order Solanales; family Solanaceae; genus Anisodus; species Anisodus tanguticus. Next base: position 18,791,969 of record CM067548.1, read on the forward strand.
TATAAGCCCAAAGAGTCCCTAGTCCAATTGTCTTACTACTGGCAATTGCTAATTTTCTTATTCAGCTAAAATATACATAGAGGATATTTTAATGGAGAATGAACCATGGATTAGCTGAATAGGTTGGCAATTGATAAAATGTGATTTTCGATAGATATAAAATTATTATTAATAGTTACTCTCATAAATTCTGAATTTCATATCAAAATTTACCAAATCGAAATTTGATTTGATTTTTAATATATAATATTCTTACTTTTGTTATGTCATTTTCGTGATTTTGCTTTTTAATAATTTTCCACATCTTCTTATATATTTATTCCCAACACTTCAAAGTTTTAAAATTTTAAATTTCCTCTCTTTTGAACTTTTATTCGATTGCCCTCTTTCTCTTGAGAGTGTCAACCAAAATCTTTCAATATTTTCTCCCAAATATCTTCCTTTCCGGCTAAGAAATCTTCATTAGCTCTTCTTTTATTTCATGTTACCGTGTCCATATTTTTTTATTTTTTGATTCTTCATCCATTTCGTTACGTTGAAATATTAATTTATTATCCAAATTCTCCAACAATATGTTGAAGATAACGACCTGAAAATACCATTAAACTTGGTTCAATTTTTGTATTTGCGCATTTGTGATTTGTCTCGATTAGGCTTTGTTGAAAATATGTTAAGGGACTTGAATATAAACTATGGAGGTGTTTGGAGAGCGGATGAGTTGAATTTCTGAAAACTTGAGGTTGAAGTTGAATTTCTGAAAACTTGAGGTTGAAGTTGAATTTCTGAAAACTTGAGGTTGAAGTTGAATTTCAAATGTATATCTAGTTATCTCTTGTATATTGTGTATATCAATATATGTCTATAAACATTCGCGTGTCATATACACTAATATACACATATCGCAGTGACGCCTATGAAAATATGTGAGATGTTCCGATATACACGATATACAACATGATATACACATATTGTAGGTCTGAATTGTTACTTGAAACAAGTCCAAATCACTTTTAATCTTCCTCACACTAATAAAAAAAAATAGGAATTAGCGAAAAATAAATTCTATAGCTAACCAACAAAATTTGGCGCTATTTTATTTAGCGACGGATTAGAGATAGATTATTAAAAAAATTATGTTAGTTACGAGCTATTTAGCGGTGAATTAGTGACAAGGTTCATAACTAATTCTACTTTTTTTTTGTAGTGTCAAATTTTGTATATAGCCCCGTCTAGGTATTTTCAATCAATTCTAATCACACTCATTCGCACCCCTTCAATTCAATAATAAAGGAGGAGGATGAGTCCTTGCGAAGATGAAAAAAGATTCTCCTATTATTTAGCTGAGTTTAGCTGGAATAGCTATACTGTGCAAAATTGTTTTCCCTTCAGTTGCTATATTTTCTGTTGGAACATTATGTTAATATGAGTTGGGATTGTATATAGATGTTAATATCCCAACTTTTAACGGAGGAAAACCTAGATCTTTTCCCAAAGTATAAGAGAAAATTGAAATTATTTCCAAAATAAAATAGTGTCTTGACATATATCATAAATGAGTTAAATTTTATGCACTGAACGGTGTAAGAAATATTCATTTAAAATCTATGCACTATCGGTATAAAAAATATTCATACAATTAAATCATTTATTATCAATATAGGTAATCAAATTTTTAATGAGCATTAATTAATAATCTGATAAATAGGATAAGTAACCCACAATTATAAATTAAATTCACCAATTAATGTATATATTGTAACTTAAATTCATCGTAAATTTGGGTTTTCACCAGATATAGTTTTGCCAAAATGAATCCTTGATGTACCTGAATTAGGTTCCGTCCTATTAGAACCTAGTTTGGAATGCTGAAGGAAAGAATGAGACGTTCTTTTGGCAATGTGACATAATAACTCCTCAACTGCTCTGCTGCTAAAACGTTGTGAGGGCTCTACTCTAATTCACAGCTAGAATTATGAATTGAATTTCAAACTAAACTGTGATGTCTAAATATTAAATCATCATGAAAAAATTGAATCGTCGGGGATAAGTATTATTTCATGTTCCTATTGTTGGAGTTATTACTCTTATTCTTTGATCTTTTTTTTTTGATAATGCAAACAAAGAAAGTTTTTTCCTATCTTACTTGTTTTTTGGTCGGTATTGTAATATTTTTCTAACAATTTGAAAGCGATTTACAGTATACAATATTGATCAATGGATATTACTTTGACAAAACTCTTCCCGATTTATTAAAAATTGAACCTGTTACGACCACAAAAGTCATGTCGCGAAGGCAATTACCCCACCCTATAAGCGAACCATCCACAACCAATTAAGTAAGTCTTATAAGTATAAAAAGAAGAAACAACTAAATAAAGTTATTTCAAAGTCATAATAGTCTCGTAATAATAAATAATACGAAATAAGTGCTACAACTCCCAAAATCTGGTGTCACTAGTATAAGAACATCTAGAATAAGAATACAAATCTCGAATAACATCAAAATACATTGTATAGAAGTAAAGAAAAATGGAAGAATCTGGTGTCACGGATCAGTCAACAGCTCACCTCAAATCCTTCAATCAAACTACTTAATGAGCGGTGAAGTCTCGAGCTCCGCTCGTGATAGAAATAGAATTTGCACACTAAAAGGTACACCAAGTTTAGAGTGAGTATGGGAAGTCAACGTGTACTCAGCAGCATCATTGATTAATCCTAAACTAAAATGGTGACGAGGGTTGATCTTCAATTGCATATTTCCACACTTAACCACGATTAGTCTAACAAGACAATATTTACAAACCAACAAGTATTCGAATATCCACTTAAGTAAGATACATGCATTTTCATCAATGATTCAAGTAAGTCGAGCAATATAAAATTCTATTGATAGTGCATTGAGATCGTTCGCACGGGCATGTGGAGTCCGTTTGTGCCGGTATATGGACATCACGAGTCTCCCCTGGGTCATGAACTCCCAATAATTACCGAGGAGTGTCTTGTATATCCATATTTGGAGAGGATTTGGTACTTAAGGCATATCATTGAATTGCATTACATCCATCATTCTTAACTGAATATGTGCTTAATTGAATATTGGTCATTACTTGACACGTGATTATCCTTTATTCAGTGAAAACTTGGCTGTTGGGTCATATGTAGACTTGTAAGGTTAAAAAATAATTTTCTTATAAAATCCTGTCACTATTTATTTATTTTGGTCTATGAGAAATACTAGATACACGTAGTTCCGTACTCATACTACACTTGATGCATTCTTTGTGATGCAGATTCTCTTCTAATTACGAGTGAATCCCGCGGAGCGGCCTGATTTTGAGGGTGTTGATTCGGAAGATCTAGTGGTGAGATGTTTTGGTTATCCGCAGCGCCAGTCCCTTTCTACCTTTATTTATTTCTGTCTCTTTTGCATTCCAGACAGTGTATTTAGTCGATTCAGACTTATATTAGTATTCTTAGTAGCTCTTATACACATGACACTAGTCTTGGGTGGTATATTAGGTTGTTTCCGCATTTTGATCATTATAGATACTTGATTATGGATATTTCATGTTTTTCATTTTATTTACCATTTATTTAATTTAAAATGAATCTGTTGTTAATATTTTGTCTTACCTATCAGGTTAGGAATATGTGTCATCACGGCTTAGATATTAGATTGTGACAATTTGGTATCAGAGTACTAGGTTCACCGGTCTCATGAGTATAAGAGCAATGTCTAGTAAAGTCTTACAAATATGTACGATGAGCTCCATACCTATCTTCGAGATGCTATTGGAAATTTTGAAAACTTTCATCTTTCATTCCTTATCGTGCGTATGTGATTCAGTTTAAGGTCTAAGCTTTCTTGTTTTGTTCTCTCACTGATGGTGAAATGTTCTCGAGTTCACACACGAGTGGCTGGATGTGACACAATGGGGTATGTTACGAGATGTGTCACCGTAATATCGACATGTGACCAAGTTCAGATTGCCTAAATGTGATGGTATGAAGGACTGTATGATCATCATATCTTCAACGATTATTTTCTAAAAAGTCAAAGAAGTACATTTATAGTATCAGAAGGATGATTACTAGAGGTGTGGTTGGAGTGGGAATGCCTCCAACGTCATCCAAGTTTGTTGCGATGATCTTATGACACGAATGTATCAATTATAAGTCGATAATTCAGTAATAGAATAGTATATATATTGATATCTGAAGACAAATGTAAGATTGGAAGGATCAATTGATTTGACGAGAGGATAGTGACCATATTACGTCTGTGAAGAAGAGTTGAGGTTAGATAAAGACATGAAAGGTGTAACGACCGTCTAGTCATTTTTAGCTAAAACCCCTTATTTGACTATTTCACCTTTCCTGTGATATTTATGTGGAGTTTGTGATGCACGGGGATGGTTGGAACGAATATGGTGGTCCATTTATATGAGTTTTGGATTAAAAGCCCAACTCTGAGAACTTAGAGTTGGTTAGTTAGACTAAAAGTTGACTTTTGGCTAGATGAATTCATTTTCGAGTCCCGTCACTTCCGATAGTTCTGGAGGTTCATCTATGACTTAGTCGAGTCATTTGTTTGCTTTCCGAGGCAATCAGATGTATTTTGTGGCCTTATTTGTAAGTTTGGATTATTGGTTTGTCTCGATCGATTATTTAGAAAAGTATGCCTTGGCTCAGTTATTTGAGAAACCTGAGGGTACGAGCAGTAGTATTGTTTATAATATACGAGAATGTTTGGTTTGTATCCAGAGTGTTCAGGAACTATCTCGGGTGTTCAATTGAGGTTTTGGGCTATTTTTCACCAACAAATGTCTGGTGTCCACCATGGCGGAACCAGCATCCACTCCGGTGAATCTGCCTCGGTGAGGGGTTGGCTCACCGAAGCGGAATCTGGGAGTCGGGGGGAAGTCCACTGCAGCAGAGTCATGTTCGTAGTGGCGAGGAGTGAGCTGTCAAGTGACTCTCGCCCCAGTGAGGTATTTCTCGCCGAAGCGGGTCCGCTCTAGCAAAGTTGATTCCACTGGGGTGGATCACTGTTCAGGTGTCCTATAAATATTTTAGGTATGATTTCTTTTTTCGAAATAACAAACCCTCAAAACCAGGACCACATAAGGGTATTTTCAGAGCTTTATGAGCATTTCCTACCTTGAGGTAATAGATGCTTTCTCTCTTATGGCATAAGTTATTATCATGAGTTCTTTTAATGGTGGTTTAGCATATTATATGAGTTGGAGAAGATGAGTTATACATACTGAGAGATTAAGAGAGTTATATGGTTGATTTTAACGAGGATTTATGGATCAAATAGTGTTAATATCATGAATTAGGATTGGGTTATGTTAGATTATCATGTTTTAAAGCTTAATTTGATTATAGAAGTTTGTTTTCAAAAAGGGGAAAATCTAGAGTTTCAAATTAGGGCTTTTAGATTATTCTTCAATTGAGAATTTAAATGTGTATAGTTTTTCAATCAATTTAAGGATATGATTACTTAGTATGTAATTAAGGTTTTTGTGTAATAAAGCTTGAGTCTTGGTAACGTGAGCCCGGGTCAGTATTTTAAAGTCGTGCCTGCAAAGTCCTTATCCTTATGTGCTATGAAAGCTTTGTATTAATGAATAGTATATATACGTGGACAAACTTCGACTATCGCGAGATGCAGCGGAAGGGAAAGGCAATCACCGAGGCTTGATTTGTTAGCACTCCTATTCAGCGATGAGGTAGACTACAATTTATCTTTTCAAGACTCCGATAGAAGTACTTAGTAGCTATAAATGTTGAGGGGTATTGGGCATATTTTGGCGTCCCACTCAAATGATTGTGATGAATGTTTGAGTGGGTATTGGTGTTGAACAGTGTTGATGGATGATTTGGGGAATTAGCCTTAAGCTGATTTCAACTGTTGTTATGTGGGCTAGTCGCCATTATTTGGGCTCGTAGCCATATTTGATATTGTCGTGTTTATTCATCACACATGATTTGTATGATATCTTGATTATACTTGGATTATTATGGTTGGACTAGTTTGTATGATATCCTAATAGTACCTGGATCATTGTGGTTGAACCATTTGATATGATATCTTGATTATACATAGATTATTATGGATGGAATGTTGATATGATATTCGGATTGTACTTGAGTTACTTCTTGTTGAATTTTGAAAGCATGCGTTATTCATCTCCTATACTCGGTTGCATCTCATACATTGTGATTTCTTGCCTTATATTGTCATTTGCATCCATACACTCATGGTTCTGTTATATTGATATGAGAGTGGTATGGATATGATGTGGGCCTAAGAGGCTGAAAAGGTAAGAACACTTATGATATTATAGCAACATTGAGATGATGATTATATAGATAGCTCAGGTTGCATGCTGCAATGGATATTGATACACGGAGAATGGAGTTGCATGCCTGCAACATGATATTATTTAGAAAAATGAGTCTGGGGCTCTAGCCAGATTAGTATGTGGAGTTTTGGCTGGCTATGAGAGGTATATGGACTTTGTGAGTCCCCCATAGGTGTACGGATCATAATAAAACCTTGACGTATTGTATACCAGGTTAAGAAAGGTACCTAGCATATGCATTTTATTCATATCATACATACATCTATACATTGCTTAATTGTGGTTTGGTAATGTGATATGGTTGGTTATTGGAACTTGGGTGAAACCCTGCTTTACTTGGATTTAATTGATTGTATTGAACTGGAATGGTCGTTATGATTGAGCTTATCTACTCGAATACTTGGAAATAATGATTATGTTGGTCTCTATGAACACTTGGATAAATGGTTAAGGTTGTGGAATTGATCCGGTTGCCGTGTGGCTTGCTTCCTCGTGTATTGATCTTGGGGTTTAATTTTTGTTAGCCTAAGTGCTTAATATCAACTACTACTGTGGTCAGAAATGTAAATTATGCCATGACTATCGTCTAAATTTAGGGAATTATGTACATTTGTGTGTTGCCTGGTACTTAATCGTGTGACTGGGTAATGAGTCTAGTAGGGAACCTGTGATGAGTGTCACTATTTGAAAGGTAGGTGTGGAACGATCTACGTATGTCAGACCATAACTGTATAGAGACTTAACTAAATGTAAAGGCTAAGATTAATAAAGGAATTAACGTCATCATGTTTAGCTTAGGTGCTACCCTCTTGGAAGCATTCTAAAATGGTTATTATGATGTAAGTTTGACTCGTTTATTTAATATAATAAGTTGGGTAAGTGGGGTTAAGCTTGAATATGACTTGAATAAGAGAGTACTAGTCGGTGGGTACTATGATAGTAAGGTCACTGTATATGTGAATGGATTGATTGTACTTAACCGTGATTGGAACCTTATGTGAATAATGTGACTTGAGGAATCAGTGAAATGATATGTGTACAATGTGACTTATATGAGCTATTGAACTATCTAGTATATACTTATCTGGTGTCAACTTGATATTTATCTCTGGTGTCAACTTGATATTTATCTTTGTTACGTATCTTTCATTATTTTCGGCCTATGATGTATACGGGGGTACGTTGTGTACTCATGATATACTAGCTACATCATTTCTGATGCAGATACAAGTCCCTCTACTAGTTCGTGAGCTCTTGTTTGAGTCATGGCAAGTGGATTTTGGAGTTCCAGAGTGAGGATGCTTCTTCCGGCATGTCTTGGTTGCTCATTCTCTTACTCTATATTTACCTTGATTCGAGAGACACGATTCATATTTTCAGATTATGTTATTCGGTTTTGGACTTTGTTGCCTACATTCGGACTTGTATCCGTATTAGTACTGTTGTATTATTGACCAGATCTTAGGGGGTTGTATTTGGTGATTTGGACTTATGTTCCGCATTTCATACTTGATCGACAATTTATTTAAGTAATTATTATCTTTTTGGATTTCTTCTTGTATCATGTTAAATGAGTTGGGAGTGGTTCGCCTATTGGTAGGGAGAGTGCAGGTGCCACCACGATTCCTAAAAGGGGTCGTGACAAAGTTGGTATTAGAGCTTTAGGTTAAACAGTCTTATAGACAAGAGTACTGTCTAGTATAGTCTTACAGATCGGTGTTTAGGCGTCCGTACTTATCTTCGAGAGGATATGTGATATTTAGGAAAATTTGCTTTCTTCATTCCTTTTGTGCTATGTTGAATCAAATTGGTATCTGAACTTCTTCTTTCTATTCAATCACCGATGGTGGTAACACATTTTTAAATTTATTTGTTAGTGGTTCTATATGATGTCGCACGGTAGGGTATAAGCTGTGCTACCATGATACATGCATGTGACCAAGTTTAGTCTCCAGTGATAATTTGAAGGTTAAGTTGATTAGGGTTATGTTTGTGACTCTTCCGTTTGGTGGTATCTTTGGAAAGTGAGAATGACAATTTAGAGATGTAAGAGAAAGAGTTTTGGAGGGATCAATCTCCGTTGTATGAAGGGAAAAATTGGTATCTGATGTGTTTGTTGGGACAAGTTGCAAGGTGTACGAGGGTGGATGTCCTATAGGCTATGGAATGTTGAGTTGGATTCGATTTGACTGAATTGTGATAGTAGAGTAGAATTAGTGGTTGTGAGTTCTTTCAGAAAATGGTTTTCTGTTTGACATCAGGTGGCAATGTTACTTATGATGAGTGAAGCTTAATTGAATATATTGTCACGTTTCTTTACCTAAGAGTGTGTTTGTTGGTTCACTTGGCATTTCGAGGTTAGCGATGGTACGGATTGAAACCAAGAAATTATCGATTTGTGAGTTAATTCGTAGTTGTTTAGTATTGAGTGAGTGTAAGAAGTTGTATATGCGTTGGTATGTTGGACACGTCGTAGGCTCATGGGAGCCAGTGATCAACTAATAGGGAGGACATTAGCGCTGGATGATGTGAGGTTCTAATGAGGGGTTACCGGGTGTTACATTTAGTTCTTGGATAAGATTTGTGGGCATGATATTTAAGGGCTAAGACTTGAGAAGTTCGATAGTTACTAGTATAATGACTTTCGAGGTGACCGAAGGATAGAGAAATTGCATGGTTAGTTGGATACGTTATGGTTTGGCAAAATAAGGTAAAGATTGGGTTTTGGCAGGCAAACATCGTATAGACTCTCGAATAAGGTGTTGGATAGTGGAAATATTCATGGTAACAGGTGGTTGATCTAATTTTAGTTGTGAAAGGTTTCGGGTATCGATGATCGGGTCAACGAACATATGTACTGGTATAGAAAGAGGATCATTTCTGTCAAGGATTTTTGACAAGGGTATTTCGATGAAACTATATGAGGATGTTAGCAAGAGGGTATGTTCGGTAATTAGGGATCACTTCCAAATTATGGATTGGCTCAATGATGGTTCGGGTTATTGTTGGGGTACTAAATGACTGTTGGTCAGAGTAACCAGAATGGGTTGATGTCTTTTTCCATTCGAGGAAGCTCATAAAGGATGGTACATGGAATGTGCCAGATTTTTGGGAGAAGTTTTCATGTTTAAAGGTTTGAGTAATGATCGGTTGTTAATGGTGAACATGATTGGAATGAATGGTGGAAATGTAAGAAATTCGATAATTGCATGGTCATTCTAATTTGGATTGAGTAAGGTTCATCTTCTAGATAAGAAAGGATTCAGACTTGAAACAATGGAAATTCTTGGATTAGATGTTTATTATGGTGGCATTATTTTCGCATCTTTCAGACCGAGTGAAATTATCTGATAAGGCTGGTAATTAGAAAGACATGACAGATAGAGATTAATAAGGTGTCCAGAGTGTGGGTGAGTGATACACCCAAATTACACATCCTAAAATGATGTAACGCGGTCGATGCAAATATAGAACCCAACAAAGGTTGGGGTCGAATCCCACTGGGAATACGACGAGAAAAATTACAATTATGGTAAGGCTAGTACAATATGTAGGCGGTGCCGCATTTGAATTGTATTTTTTTTTGTCGGGAATTTGTTGACTTGAGATCCAGTCTCAGCGTCTGCCATCCTCCCGCTCAGACTAAGAGGGTGTATCAGTTGTGTACAACTAGGACCCATAATATCCCTACTATCTCGTATATTTTGTAAATATTTAGTGATGGATAATTATGGTAAGGCTAGGATTCTTATTGTATTAGAGTTCTACATATTGTACACTATGTGAAAGGTTGGGGTCGAATCCCCGCGTCATCGTTTACTTTGTGAAATTCTTTTTGTCTGTTAATTTGTTTAGATTTTGCGAAATTTTTAGTATGTTGAATTGTTTACTTTGTGATTTTTTAAAACTGATTTAATTGCTACTTTTTACCGCTTTACCTAAATAGGCATTCCGCTCATGTTTCCTCCACTTCAAAAAATTGACACTATCACACATGCACGCAAGGTGTGTTTCGCGCACCCAAAACTTCTTTCAAATTTCCAAATTTTAGAAGAGTTGGTATATGCGCGGAGTGTCCGGACCATCCGGTGGCCGCGTAGTCTCTCACTCAAGCAGTCCGCTTGGGAACCTTGAGTCTAGTCAGTCAAATCTTAGAAAAGTTAGGATAAATCTATACCACCCTTTATCTTAAGTCATGCATGCATACACCTTAGGTGGGTCGATCCTTGGTATCGACTCTACAATTAAGAAGTCCACCAAAATTGTCGACGGGTCTCGCAACCCAACGACCAGTCAACATATTATGTGTAGCGTGGTAATGATAGGCGAATCCAAGCCTAATCATGACATGCCGAAATTGGAAAATGCACGTTCATTTTGTCTTCATTTCCAACAAAAGCATTACATTTTAACAACTTGGATCAATCTATCATAATCTCGCATATTTGGCGTTTAGGTCCACCTCTGGCATAAGAGGCCCCATGCATATTAGGATGCGCATTTAATTTCCATACAATCTGCTTGCTATTTTCTGATGTTTTCCACTCTGTGCATGTTATTTGAAGCAATAATTACTCGTCTTATACTAACTTGGTTTTTTTTATTTTTCAGGAGGTTCATTTTGTCTTATTTATTTCCCCAAAGGTTGATTCGTGTTGACCGAAACTGGCGGAACACCCCATATTTTATTCACCCAATCATGCCTACCCAAATTGTATTAGTACTTAATGAAACAAAGCGATTTAAATTGAGGCCTGAATCGCATTTATGCATTTTAATATATTTTGTCTCCATCTTTTGAAAGCTTAAAATGACAAATCCGCATTGCTTTTGCTATTTCACAATTCGTTTTGTTTAATAATTTTCTTTTCTCTTTCAACATGCAAACTAATAAATCTGTCGATAATGTGAATGTGACATGCAACGAAACAAGCAAACAAAATCCAAACAACGAACATGACACCGAAAAATTTAGGGAAGACCCACAATCGGAAGAATTGATCGAAGAATTGGAACATTTTGAGAATAGGCCAACGCCAAATCTTGATGAAATAGAAGCCGTGAATTTGGGAAACATAGAACTTGTGAAGGAGACAAGAATTAGTGTTCATCTAAGCACCGCCCAAAAGAAAGAATTGTTGGATCTTTTGAAGCAATATAACGACGTATTTGCGTGGTCTTACGACGATATGCCAAGTCTGAGCACATATATTGTTTCACATAGATTACCCATTGAGCCATCCTGTCATCCGGGAAGCAAAATCCAAGGAAAATTAAGCCTGATTTGAGTCTAAAGGTCAAAGAAGAAGTCTCCAAGCAATTCGACGCAAAGGCCATTCGAGTCACACGGTATCCAACTTGGCTAGCCAACATCGTACCTGTGCCAAAGAAAGATGGAAAAATAAGAGTATGCGTGGATTATCGGATCTCAACAAGGCTAGCCCGAAGTATGATTTTTCTCTCCCAAATATCCACATACTCATCGATAATTGTGTGAAACATGAGTTGCAGTCATTCGTTGATTGCTTTGCTGGTTACCACCAAATCCTGATGGATGAGGAAGATGCAGAAAAGACAACATTCACCACACCTTGTGGAGTATACTACTACCGAGTAATGCCGTTCGAACTCAAGAACGCAAGGGCCACTTACATGAGAGCCATGACTACCATTTTTCATGATATGATCCATAAAGAAATCGAGGTCTACGTGGATGACGTCATTATCAAGTCACGAAGGACTTCAGATCATTTGTCAGATTTGAAGAAATTCTTTGACCGGCTGAGGCAGTACAATCTGAATCTGAATCCCGCAAAGTGTGCATTTGGTGTCCCTGCTGGGAAGCTGTTAGGTTTCATCGTGAGATAGAAGGGGCATTGAATTTGACCCTTCAAAGAAAAAAGATATTCAAGACTTGCCTCCTCCAAAGAGCCGAAAGGACGTGATGAGTTTTTTCGGCCGTCTCAATTACATTAGCAAGTTCATAGCACAGTCGACGGTAATATGTGAGCCGATATTCAAATTACTGAAGAAGGACGCTGATACCAATTGGACAGCAGATTGCCAGCAAGCTTTTGACAGAATCAAGGAATATCTATCTAATTCGCTGGTTTTGGTGCCTCCAGAGCCCGGAAGGCCTTTGTTACTATATCTATCGGTGTTGGAAAATGCATTTGGATGCGTGTTGGGGCAACACGATGAAACAGGAAAAAGGGAGCAAGTTATATACTACTTAAGTAAGAAGTTCACGCCTTATGAAGCCCGATATACTTTGCTAGAATGCACTTGCTGCGCTTTGACTTGGGTCGCTCAAAAGTTTAGACATTACCTATCTGCATATACCACTTATCTTATCTCAAGACTGGATACGCTCAAATACATTCTTCAGAAGCCCATGCCTACTAGAAAGCTGGAAAAATGGCAAATCCTGCTAAGCGAGTTCGACATCATATACGTCACCCAGAAGGCCATCAAAGGACAAGCACTAGCTAATCATCTTGCCAAAAATCTCGTAGATGAAGAATACATCCCTCTCCAGACTTATTTTCCGGACGATGAGGTATTGTTTGTTGGAAAAGATATCTTAGAAAAATACACAGGTTGGAGAATGTTCTTCGACGGAGCTGCAAACTTCAAAGGAGTTGGTATCGGAGTAGTCTTGGTTTCAGAATCGGGTCAACACTACCCAATCTCGGCGAAACTCTGATTCCCATGCACCAAAAATATGGCGGAGTACGAAGCTTGTATGCCGGGACTCATAATGGCTATTGACATGAACATACAAGAATTATTGGTAATTGGTGACTTAGATCTATTGAATCATCAAGTACAGGGCGAATGGGCCACTAAGAACGTGAAGATACTTCCTTACCTGCATTGTGTGAAGGAGTTGTGCAAAAAGTTCAGCGAGATAGAATTCAAGCATATCCCACGAACTCAGAACGAATTTGCGGATGCTTTGGCAACTCTGTCCTCCATGATTCAACATCCGGATAAGAATTACATTGATCCTATCAAGGTGGATTTGTTAGATCAGCCAACCTACTGTTTCCACGTAGATGAAGAACCGGATGGAAAGCCCTGGTACCATGACATTAAGAGGTATCTCAAAGCAGGCAAATAGCCAAAGGACATAACCAACACTCAAAAGAAGACACTTCGGAGGTTAGCAAATCATTTCTTCCTAAACGGAGAAGTTCTTTATCGGAAGACTCCGGAGAGGTCTATTGAGATGTGTCGATGCTCGGGAAGAGAGCAAGCTAGTCGAAGAGATACATGGGGGCACGTGTAGGCCTCATATGAATGATTTCACTCGTGGCAAAGAAGATAATACGAGCAGGATATTTTTGGATGACCATGGAGACAGATTGCATTCGCTTTGTGCAAAAATGCCACCAGTGCCAGATTCACGGTGATTTGATCCGGGTGCCTCCAAACGAACTCAATGTGATGAGTTCTCCTTGGTCATTTGCAGCTTGGGGCATGGATGTCATTTACCCTGTCGAACCCGTAGCGTCGAATAGGCACAAATTCATTATAGTAGCAATTGACTATTTCACGAAATGGGTAGAGGCATCATCATACAAGTCAGTGACAAAGAAAGTGGTGGTTGACTTTGTTCGCAATAACATCATTTGTAGATTTGGAATCCCTGAGTCGATCGTAACAGACAATGGAGCCAACCTCAACAGTGGTTTGATGCATGAGATATGTGAGAAGTTCAAGATCATTCACCGCAATTCCATTCCATACCGACATCAGATGAATGGAGCAGTCGAAGCAGCCAACAAAAACATCAAGAGAATATTGTGAAAGATGGTTGATAATTACAAGCACTGGCACAAGTATTTACCCTTTGCCCTTTTGGGATATTGCACTACAATCAGGACTTCTACTGGGGCAACGCCATACCTTTTGGTCTATAGAACGGAAGTTGTGTTGCCGATAGAGGTAGAAATTCCGTCCTTGAGAATTATCCAAGAAGCCGAGTTGAGTGAATCCAAGTGGATATAGAATCGATACGAGCAATTGATGTTGATTGATGAAAAATGAATGAAAGCAGTCTGTCACGGACAACTTTATCAGAACAGGATGGCCAGAACTTTCAACAAGAAAGTGAGACTAAGGATTTTCAAACCGGGGCAGTTGGTGTTGAAACGCATATTCCCACACCAAGATGAAGCTAAAGAAAAATTCGCACCTAACTGGCAAGGGCCTTACATGGTTCACCGGGTGTTACCTGGAGGAGCGCTAATGTTGGCTGAAATGGACGGCGAAGTATGGACAAAAGCTATCAATGCAAATGCAGTGAAGAGATACTATATCTAGGATTTGTTATTCTATATGTAATACCTTTTTTATGATGTAAAAGTTGCGCTCCCTCGGCGGGATACGCATAGAACCCACATAGGGTTTCGTCTCTTTAAGATAGAAATTTCCCGAAAAATTCCATTTGCTTGTAACATGAACTACATTATGACCTGATTCCCTCGGCGGGATACGTAGGCGGCCACATCGTCTTCGGTCCCATTTTTAGAAAAACCCTTACAATCCCCTTTGTTTGTAATGAACTACGATATGACCTGATTCCCTTATGGGGATACGTAGGCGACTTGTCGGCTTCGGTCACAGCATTAGGAAATTTTACTCATTTATCTCACATATGACAAAATGCACTCATCTGATCGCCCTGATAGGACAAGCAAGCAACCCACGCAAGACTCGATCTCGTCCAGCTAAAGGTTCAGCATCCTCGTATATCGGAAACTGGGGCAAACTTTAAAGGTTTACTGCGAGAAGACGCTAATAAACATGGAAAAGCATCGACATGCTAAGTCTTAAGTCAGAAGAAGGATTTTGGATAAGACATTTGCTCTGTTTTGCTGCATGTCCCTATTCGGAAGTTTGACATAAATTTTTATTAATATGCATGCTTCCTTATAAGTAAATTATTTTTGAAAAATATTTTTTTACTGACAACTAGCCAAGACCGGAAACCAGGCAGGAGCTATGGGTCCAAACCAGTGGGACAAACAAAGATCGAGGGGCAATGCTACAAAAGTCAATACGAATCGATCACCCCCCAAAAACTCGCAAGCTTTCTTTCGATACAGGTTGCAAACACAACACGTCCATACAACGACGTCATCTGCACAATGCGTCTATATAATAACGACATCTCAGCCTATGCGGGTCACATTAGCAAACACGTCCATACAACGACGTCATTGGCAACACGTACATACAACGACGTCATCAGCAACACGTCCATACAACGACGTCATTAGCATTACATCCATACAACAACGTCATCAGCATAACATCCATACATCGACGTCATCAACAACACGTCCATACAATGATGTCATCAGTAATACGTCTATACAACGACGCCATCTGCACAATTCGTCTATACAACGATGCCATCCCAGCCCATGTGGGTAACAAATGCATAACATCTATACAACGATGCCATCTCAGCCCATGTGGGTCACAAATGCATAACGTCTATACAACGACGTCAACAACAACTATCTCTTATAGAAACCCGATGACAACGACATCGTCACCATTACGTCTACACAACGACGTCATCATCATTACGTCTACACAATGACATCTTCAGCACAACACATCCACACAATGACGTCATCAACATTATGTCAAGATAACACGTCCATACAACGATATCATCAACAACATCACGTCCATACGATGACGGCATCATCATTTCATCCATACATCAACGTCATCGTGTTACGTCTGTGCAAGGACATCATTTTGACTCACATAGAACTTCAGCACAACGTGAAACTAATTCTTGTAGCAAACCGAGGCAATTTCGGTCAGCGACCTGGTTTGAACTTCCTTCCGTTCCTTCCCCAATAATATTTCTACATCCGCAACCAGTGTCATCATAACTCGACACTGGGGCAGGATTTCTGGAATATGCACCACGTTTCGCAACATCTTTCCCCCATCGGGATTCTGTCCCTACCCATACATCCCTAATCTTCATTTGAGTCCGATGATCAAGACAAAATTGGCTACTCAGTCAACTTCTTTGGCCGAAAACTCTGTCATCGTCTCGGCCAAAGAGAGGCATATGTTGTCACCCAATTTTGTCCCATCTTTTCCTATTTATTTGCATTTTAAAATATTTTTAACACCTCAAAATAATTTTAATACATATACACACATATATATAAATAAGGTTCTAATATCGTCATCTATTTTCAATATCATTATTTTTATCATTATTATTGTTATTCGTATTTTTCTACCATCATTTTTCTTTTAATATCTCAATCATACTTTTTATCCTAATATTATATGTTATTTTATTCTCGCAAAACGGCATCACATTTTTTATTTTAATTAAGCATTAATTAATTCACAAATATTATGTTTTTATTATTATCATATTATCATCTTTACAATTTATAATTTTTGCAAAGATTTTTTTTTCTAATAATAAAACCCCTTCTTATATTTTAAACCCATAACCCATTTATTTCCAAACCAAAAACAATTTCTACCCAAAATAAAATCAACCCCATTTCACTAAAAATAGCCCAACCGAATCGGCCCACAACCCCCTAGCCCAACCCCTTTCTTTTATTTCCCCCTTAATCCCCTAACCCTAAAAAAAGAAAAAGAAAAAGAAAAAGAAACCCTTCCCCCCTAAACCCAATCAGCCGCACACCCACATACCTATACCCCCAACCCGTCGACCCCACACCGTCACCCACACCATCACCGATCACCTCACCCGACACCACCACCAACCACCCTCTGCCCCTGACACCACCACCAACCACACTCTGCCCCTGACACCACCACCAACCACCCTCTGCCCCATGACACCACCAACAACCACCCTCTGCCCCTGACACCACCAACCCATCACTTCCCATACCCTTATCCCCAAAAATCCGCAACCTACCCTTTAAATCCGTGACTTTTTGCCCCTTTTAATTTCGAATTTCAAACTCGAAATTAGAGGGGGTATGGGTTGAACGGTAGGGGGTACCATCTATAAAATGAATGCACAGAAAATAAACAAGTAATCACAAAGAGATGACAATTTTCAGGCATATAGAATCATTTAAACTAAGCTAAGTATGCACAATCACATTTATGCTTAAACATGAACCTAACACAGTATGTTTAAGTATTAACAATCAGCTAAAAACCAGCAAACATCATGAGGCATTCAATTAGCCAATATTTTAATCCTTCTCAACATATACTAATTAACAAAATATCACCGTATGATACCAAACATGAATCAGACAGAACGAGCAAAATAATTCAAAACGTTGTTGTTAACTAAACAAAACCAACAGTCTTAACATGCTTAGACAATAAAAATATCAACTACATCATTACTAAACTAGTGATAAAACACATAAAGCACAGAGAGTAAGAAAAATGAGAAGAGTTGAGTTTACAAACTATTTTTCGACCTCCGAACCAAAACCTAACACTCGGACCCCAAAAAGAACCCAAAAAAGGTCTCCAAAATTGACTCCAACCAAGAAAAACCAGACCTCGGCCGGAAACAAAAACCACAAAAATACCTTTTGAAAATGAAGAACAAAGAATGTATTACAAAATCCCGAATCCAAATCGGACACTTTGTTTTCGATTTTCTTTCTAATTCCGACCAACTTAAACAAAAAAAGACCTTGAAACAGATTTGAACCCCCCCTAAACCGATCTTTTTTTTTATTTTTCAGACCTCAAAATTCAACCCCCAAAATGAAGAACAAGAGGGGGTATTTTATAGATGGTATCCCCTATTGTTCAACCCATACCCCCTCTAATTTCGAGTTTGAAATTCAAAATTAAAAGGGAAAAAGTCGTGGATTTGAAGGGTAGGTTGAGGATTTTTGGAGATAAGGGTATGGGAAGTGATGGGTTGGTGGTGTCAGGGGCAGATGGGGGTTGGTGTGGTGTCGGGTGAGGTGACCGGCGGTGGTGTGGGTGAAAGTGTGGGGTTGATGGGTTGGGGGTATGGATATAGGGGTCTACGGCTGATTGGGTTTAGGGGGAAGGGTTTTTTATTTTGTTTTGTTTTTTTAGGGTTAGGGGATTAAATGGGGGAAATAAAAGAAAGAGGTTGGGCTTGGGGGTTGTGGGCTGATTCGGTGGGTTGTTTTGGGTGAAATGGGATTGTGGAATTGGGTTGATTTTGTTTTGGGTAGAAAATGTTTTTTTGTTGAGAAATAAAATGGGTTTAAAATATAAGAAGGGTTTTTATTATTAGAAAAATATGCTTTGCAAAAATTATAAATTGTAAAGATGACAATATGATAATAATAAAAACATAATATTTGCGAAATGCGTAATGCTTAATTAAAATAAAAAATGCGATGCCGTTTTGCAAGAATAAAATAACATATAATATTAGGATAAAAAGTATGATTGTGATATTAAAAGACAAATGATAGTAGAAACTACGAATAACAATAATAATGATAAAAATAATGATATTGAAAATAGACGACGATATTAGAACCTTATATATATATATATATATATATATAAATTGTTTTGAGGTGTTAAAAATATTTTAAAATGCAAATAAATCGGAAAAGATGGGATAAAATTGGGTGTCAACACGTCTTATGATAAAAGGCGCAGGAGCTAGAAGATATGAGGTCTTACTGTATCCAGAAAGCGCGACGCATGTCCCTATCCAAAAGAGGTTTAAATTGTATGATATACCCAAGTATGACGGGACCTCGGACCCCGAATAGCATGTATAACCTTCGAAGCCTCCATCACAGGACATGATCTAAAACAACATGAGATTGAATCTGTCATACTAAAGAAATTTAGTCAAATGCTCATAAAGGGAGCCCTTTCTTAGCATACTCATTTACCTTAAAATTCTATTGATTCTTTTGCTACTCTTGCAGATATTTTTGTCAAGGCTCACGCTGAATCCCGGAGGGTAGAAACGAACAAGAAAGACGTGTTTACAATAAAGCAGCGGGGAGATGAGTTACTGTGGGGATTCGTGGACAGGTTCCAAAGGGAAAAGATGTTGCTGCTAGCCATCATGGAAGACTGGGCTACAACCACATTTACTGACGGATTAAACCCGACCAGTTCAAATTCCTTTCGAAAACTAAGGAAAGCTTGAGAGAGTTCCCAGCGAAAATATGAAGCGAGATAAACCTCAGATACATAATTAAGATACATATTGAGGAAGATCAACGAGTGACAACACCAGCAGATGTGGGTGGCCTCCCCTCAAAGAGGTTGGACTAAGGGTTTAGTTTAAACATCACAAATAGGGGGTGTTTCGAGCAGTATGACGCCCATAGATTCCCTATCCAGGGAGAAAACTAGGGTAGCGACAGAAACTACCATGGCCTCATTAGGAGAGGCCCTCCATGGCCCGAAGTAACGAAACCAAGGGGGACTGCCCCTCCAAAGTGTTCCGACCACAACTTTAGCATAAATACGACAGAACTGGTGGCGGTAATGAAAACAATGAAGGAAGTAAGGTTCCCAGACAAGATGCGAAAGAACCTGGATAAGAAAAACACGGGAATGTGGTGTCATTTCCATAGCACACACAGACATACCACGAAGGACTGCGTACAAATTTAAGTATTGAAATAGAGCAGCTGTTACCGACAGAGAACCAAAAAGAATACATTATATCGACCGGGAGAAGCTTAATCTGAGTAGAAACGTCCGACAAAGACCAAATAGTCAAGTTTCCCACCCCTTGGGGGTTGATCATATCAGGGGAAATCATAGCATATCCTGAACAAAGGATATCTTGGAAGTGACAATACCATGGGGAAATAAGGTGGACAAATAGCAATTACAGACCCCAGACCCAAGTGAGGCATCCGAAAGAAAGAAAGAAAGAGTAGTATGCAGAGGAAGAAACTGCGGGAGAAGAGCTCCCGAGTCAGGCCATCCCCAAAAGGTTTCATCATTCCAACGGACAAGAACCCTATAGATTCCACCATAGAGAAGCTGGAATGCATGATGCCTTTTGAAGAATATCCCAAAAAGAAAGTATACCTAGGCTCGAAGCTCTCGCCCGAGCTCAGGAATACATTTTTAAATTACTTAAAAGTTAAATTCCGATTGCTTCACTTGGTCTCACCTTGTTACAACAAGGATCTCTCCAAAAATAGCTAACCACAAGCTGAGCGCCGATCCCAATCATCCTTTGATGAGACATAGGAAAAGGCCAATATCCGCTTTTAGGGACTAGTTTGTAAAAGAGAAAGTAACACGCTTGCTAAACATAGGGTCATTACAGAGATTAGAAAATCCAGATTGGTTGGCCAATGTGGTAGTGGTCCTCAAGAAGCTCAATAAATTCAGGATGTGTGTGGACTTCAAAGATTTGAATAAAAAATATCCTAAAAACTCCTTCCCATTGCCATATATTGACCAGATAATCGACGCCATGGCTGGATACGAGATACTAAATTTCCTGGATGCATACTCTAGTTATAATCAAATCAGCTTGCATTCGGAGGATAAAGAAAAGACCTCCTTCATGACCAACTACGGTAATTTTTCTTATAACGTAATTCCTTTTGGTCTTAAAAATGTATGAGAAACCTATCAAAGGTTGGTAAAAACAAAAAACATGGCGACACGCCCAAAAAAAAATTAATTCAAGGAAATAAGAAGCCAAGAAGCAGTAGCATCAACAGAGGTCTTGACCTCTTTGGCCTCAACTGGTCTTTCTGCCTTTGAAGTAGGAGAAACCAACCGATTCTGAGGTGGAGTCCTCACGACATTACCTCTCATGTGCCCGACCTCACCGCCAGCCCCTAGGGTGTCGAAAGATTGCTCTCCGATCTCCACCAAGACTTTCACCTTCTCCTTAGTAGACCACCCTTCGCTATCAAAAGCCTGGGTAAAATCCTCAATTTGATAAGGTGGCGTTCTTGGGGGATTGTAAGGGTAACCTACCAACTAGCCGAGGGATTGTGTACCGAGGCCAAAATTGTATCTACCAACCACAATTTATGGGAACCTCAGGAACTCTCAGGTCCAACCCTGGTTTTTAGACCGCGAGGACCCACGGGCTGGACCTCGGACCCCGGACCTCGTGACGTAGAAGACCGCCTTTGGGAGACCTATGAAGAAATAACCCTAGATGAAGAAGGAATGCATGGGTTGTGCACAAAACCCAGGGGGTTATCTCCAGTCCTGACAGGGGTGAGGGAAAAAGTAGTGGAAGAATTCATTTGATGGATGTTTCTTTTGATGAATAAATGGAAATTTTACCTTATCAATTTTTGGCAATGTCATTTTTATTCGTGTTTTCACACAGGAAGGATCCATATAAACCAATTATATCACCATTTCGTGGCTTTATGGGCTCCAACTCTCTGAAAAGACCAGTGGTGGTAGCTTCTTGCTGAGCAACCCTTTTAAGAATAAGCCTTGGGTTTGAATTGATTGCCACATGGGTATATTGAATGCCATATGGAACGCTAAATTGATTGCCACATGGGTAGATTGAATGCCACATGGGACGCTAAATTGATTGCCACATAGGATGCTATATTGATTGCCACATGGGTAGCGACAACAGCTGCTAGGGTCGGCCCTTGACTATCCTACTCTCGGCCATCTAACCTATTCCTCTTAGCTAGGGAGGAGAAGAAGGAGATGTCGACCTTTATAATCTGACTGAGGGAACCTTCCCCACACTACGGCCCAGCTGGGATGCAATCCTCATAACATGCTGCAAGATCCCTTGGGAAGTCCATGATTCTTGGCCATATAGTTGCTTTTTGTCGAGATCTCCTGCCATGTATGGAAGGTAGAAGATAAATAATTTAGAATTTTTTGGACCCATAACGCTAGGCCCGTCACCGAATCCAATCTCTACACGCTGGCTGAAAAAGAAGGAGTGGTAGAAATGAACAATCTCACTCAAAATTGAAAAACGTAGAGCACAAGAAGGTTATATGAGTGACAAACTAATTGTGAAAATTCCATTGTTCTGGGGTGGTACCCTCCGATTGCTTGACCAAATCTATAGTAGAAATGATGATGTATCTCTCTGTCTATCCTCGGTTTAAATCATCATCAGTGCTCGTGATCAAAGAATTCTTACCACGACAGGTTAGTTGGATGACCCCAACCCTAAAAATCTTGGGGGAGTAGAGACGAATCATATGGGAAAGGGTGAAGTCCTCCCCCATTTGAGAAGAAAGGTATCGGAGACACGCCACCATTCTCCATACTGCCGGTCCAACCTGAGCCAGGCATATGTTGTACTTTCTATAAAACTCCAAAATCACAAAGTGAATCGATTCACTCATCCTCAATGAAAAGGGTTAAGTATAAACGAAGGAGTACCCGTACCAGTAAAAGGTAATTTCCCCCTTCATTTGGGATAATTACCTCGATATCAGTACAACCATAGTCCTCTTTTACTTGATTCAGGCTACGGTTGCAAATGGCGGATTTGTACATACTGACCAGCCAGTCTTGTTCATATTTAGTAGAAGCATCTCGCTCTGTGAGGTCTCTTTTTTCCGATCAAATCTTTAGGAATGAATGAATTAAGGTGTTAGGCATTTGAATCAGTCGACAGGGTCTTTTATTTGAAGTTTTTCTAGACGGTGGTCCTCGAATTTTGATCAAAACCTGATGAATAGAGATATCAGAATCACTATGTGTGGTGTTTTGAGCCCGGGTGGCAGCGCCACCTGCAACAGAAGAGTCAAAAGACATGATTGGTAATCAATAGATGAAATTTAGAAATATAAGTAAGGGTTCTCTTGGGAGCAAATGAGGAAGGCAAGAGGAATTGGAAGATTGAAAGAAAGAGAATGAGAGTTCAATTATGTTATGTTATGTTTTATATGGGCATTGAGAAAAATGCTAAAACTTTGCCTAAAAGAAAGAGAATTGTGCCATCTTTTTGGGTTCGATAATAAGGAGGAAGGCTTGGCTGAATACATGACACATGTAAAGTAGATTTCATAGGGATTCCAGAGCATTTAATGCGAGGACCATCAAAGTTAAAGAAGAATGTAGCACCTCGTACCTTCAAACTAACCCTTGTTTATGATCCACAATGTATGAAACCAAAATAAGGAGTTTACATTGTAAACCCAGGTTCAGCTCTGCAGAGGAGATTTGACGGTAGGAGGTACGAACCATCGATTTTTCGACGTCATGTCAAATTGAACCGTGGGTTTCACTTTTGAAATTGACATGTTGGTCAATTTTATGGACTATCAAACATTCGATTACCCGTTAATTTTCTCCGACTCTTAAATTCCATATTTCACCACTCTCTGGAAATTTTCAAAAAATGACAGTCCGATTATATGGACTGTTAGACATTCGACGGACCATCGAATTGACTGTCAATTTTCCCGATAGAAAATAGTATAAATACGACACTTTATTCAAAAAATCAATTTTCATATTCTCAAACCCTAGAACGAAGGCTCTCTCTTCCCAACCATCTCCTACACCAAGGTAAGCTTTTTTCACCCAATTCTATGTGATTCTAACATAATTCTAATGAATTCTAAGTAGAATCCAATGTTCTTAACCTAGGGTTTTTCCGGATAAACCCAACTTAAGGCTCATGGTTCAAGCTTTGGATTTCTACTCCAAAGTTCAGATTTTTAAGATACGTATTGGAGTGATAAAGGTATGTAGAGATTCTAGCTACGTGTGAGTACGTCTTTAATCATCCGCACACCTCGTTTATTGAGATTATTGTGAATTACATAAGAATATGATATTTATGCCCTAGTTCATGAAAAGTCTAGAATGTCTATCCTCAAGGTTATAAATTCATAGTTGTTCATAATTATAACTTTGATTGTTGTGAACTCATCGAGTAATCAATATAGACTTGTGTTTGATATATATGAGTCTCAATTTAGAATAGTCAGCTTGTTCGTAAATTTGTTAAAGCTTCAGTACTCATAATTAGTTCATGAATTCATGTTCAGTGTTTTATATCAGTATATATCAGTATTCCATTATCATGACGAGCACCTATATTTTTGGGCCCAAGGCCACAATTTATGTATACGTATACTTAGGCACGAAGCCACAATTTTGTGCACACATATTGGGCCTAAGGCCACAATTATTGTTGTTTATTATTATAGTTAAACACGTGGCTCTCAATTTTAGTACATGGAGTATTCTTATTATTTTCTTCCTTTATCACTTATCAATTATCAGTTTCAATTTTAGATTCAGTATAGTATTTGTTTATTGATATGGGTTGCCCTTTTTCCAAGCACCCACCATTATGTTATTTCTTTCAGTTTCTTTATAAAGAGTATAATTCAAATGTACTAACGTCCCTTTTCATAGGGCCTGCACTTCACGATGCAGGTGTCGAGTTTTAGGATGACGTATCTGCTCAATAGGATTGCTTCAGTATCAGCTGCTTGGTGAGCCACATCTCCTTCGAGGTGTCAGTATATTATTTTAGTATTATATATTATAGCAGATGTAGGCCAAGGCCTTGTCTTGGTAGTCCGTTTTCACTCAGACTCATGGTAGATGTTTCATAGACTAGATTAGTTCAGTATGTCAGTATTTACTAATTTCAGACTTATGATATTTTTAGACTTCTTCCGCTATGATTATTTTTAGATTATAAACTCAGTATTATGTTTTGCATGTTTTAAATCATTACTATAGTATGTTTTGATTCCCATGTTAATTCAACAACCGTGTGGTTTTCTCGGTCATATGCAGCCAGGCACCGAGTGACCTTTCTCACCGAGGCCATAGTTTGGGGTGTGATAATGTTGATATCAGAGCACTAGGTTTAAGTGTCTTAGGGAGTCTATGCAACTGTGTCTAGTGGTGTCACTTTTATGTATGTGAGGGCCCCATACTTATAAATAGTTGACTACCAAGACATCTAGGATTTTCTAACTTCTTTGTACTCTAGATCGTGCAGTTAGAGTTATACCTTTAGGATATATTTCTCACTCGTGCGTATTACGTATTTTTGAAAATGTCGGCAAAAAGAAAGTACACCAAGAGGACTTCAGCTAACAGCTAGAGAGCTGTAGATAATATTGCTTATGAGGAGATACTTAGGCTCAGGGAGCCAATTCGAGTATATCACCTTCACACGATACCACAGGGCCTACGGAGATCCTAGTTCCTCCACCCAACACTACTGACTCTGATGTTAGGGGAGCTATTCAGCTGCTGACCCAACTTATGGTTGCTCAAGACCAACGTCAGGGAACGACTCCAAGTGCGGGGATGAATGGAGAGTCATCTAGTTCCAGGAATCATGAGTTTCTATGAAGGTACCCTTCAGTGTTCACAGGGTCTTGTAAGAAGGAAGATCCACAAAATTTCATTAAAGGGCTGCAGAAAATCTTTCGGATTATGTATATTACTGAGATAAAAGCAGTAGTGTTAGGATCTTACAAATTGCAGGATGTTGCCAAAATCTAGTACGAGTCATGAGAGCAGTCCCGTGAGGAAGATGTACCTTCAACATGAGTTTGTTGATGCTTTATTAAGCATTTCTACTAGTTGAGGTCAGGGTGGCAAAAGATGTTGAATTCAAAAAGCTTAAGCAGAACAACACGAGTGTGCAGGAGTACTATCTTCAGTTTGTCGCTTTGGCAAAGTATGCTCCATGCATGGTCCCAGACATGAGGGCCATAGTTAGGCATTTCGTAATGGACTTGATCCCCATTTGTACTATGCAACTAATATTACAGCTTAGAATAGTTATATGACTATTACGAAGATAGTTGCATTCGTACAGGGTAATGAAAATAGGTTGAAGGAAGAGGAAACTTTGCAGAAAGAGAATGACAGAGAGTTCAACAAATGAACTAAGTGCTCACGTCACTTTAGCCATAGGGGAGGTGGAGGCAGGAAGTTATTCAAAAATAGGTCATCAGGACCTGCTCCATATTTAGCCAGTGCCCCAGACCCAAAGTTTAGGAATGACAACAAGAGGCAGAATATTAAAGCAGCAGGCTCACAGTCGCAGGTCACCAGTGGCCACATGGGTTTCCAATATCCTACTAGCAATACTTGTGGTAAGAGGCACTCAAGGTGTGTCGTTCAGGCATTGATAGTTGCTTTGTGTTTGGTCAGCAAGGTCACTTTCTGAGGGATTTCCCATCGGTAAGGCAAAGTACTGGTGGTAATGTATCTTAGTCAACTAATTTAGCAGTCAACCTCAATTTTCAGACACAACCATGGCGTGGTGTGGTTAAGTCTAGTAACATAGGCGGAGGTCCAAACTGCCTATATGCTTTAGCCGACTGTCAAGATACAAAGGCTCGTACAAATATCATCATAAGTATATTAACAGTCTTCACTTTTGAGGTTTATGCCCTTATGGATCCTGGATTCACTATGTCATATGTAACCCCTTTTATTGTTAAGAAATTTTGAATAGAACCCGAAAAGTTGCATGAACCCTTTGAAGTATCCATGCTAGTTGGTGAGTCAGTTTTAACCAGGCGGGTATATAGCGATTGACCAGTTAAAATGTATCATCGCCATACCATAGCCGATTTAGTAAACCTTGAAATGGTAGAATTCGATGTAATTATGGGCATAAATTGGTTGTGTTCATGTTATGACATAGTAGGTTGTAGAAACCAAAATTGTAAAATTTGAATTTCCAGTTGAACCAGTCTTAGAATTGAAGGGCGATTCATTAGCACCCATGGGTACTATCTTAAAGCCAAAAAAAATGATATCTAAGGGGTACATCAACCATCTAGTTTGGGTTAGGGATGAAGATACCCAGACCCCAACTCTTCAATCAGTACCAGTTGTAAATGAGTTTCTAGATATCTTTCTCGAGGACCTTCCCGGAGTCCCCCCCAATGGGGAGATTGAATTTGGAATCAATCTACTGCCTGACACTAACCCGATATCTATTCCGCCATACTAAATGGCTCCAACAGAGTCTAGAGAACTAAAAGCTTAGTTCAAAGATCTCCTAGATAAGGGATTCATTAGACCTAGTGTGTCACCATGGAGTGCACCAGTCTTGTTTGTTCAAAAGAAGGATATGTCTTTGCGTATGTGCATTGACTATCAGATAGTTGTGTTTACATAACGACTCCTCCGAGTAGAAACATATATGAACGAGTGGATGAACTAAGTACCAGGGGCACCTCCCGTGATAAAAGGTGCATGAGCCAGAAGATATGAGGTCTTACCATATCCAGAAAGTGCGGCCCATGTCCCTATCCCAAAAAGGTTTAAAATGTCTGATATACCCAAGTATGATGGGACCACGGACCTCGAAGAGAATGTGAAAACCTTCGAAGCCGCTATCAAAGGACACAATCTAAAGCATCTTGAGATTGAATCTGTCATGCTAAAGAAATTTAGTCAAACGCTCATAAAGGGAACCCTTTCTTGATATACTCATTTACCTTAACATTCGGTTGATTCTTTTTCTACTATTGCAGATTCTTTTGTCAAGGCTCATGCTGAATCTCGGAGGGTAGAAAAGCACAAGCAAGACGTGTTTACAATAAAGGAGTGGGGATATGAGTTACTGCGGGGATTCGTGGACAGGTTCCAAAGGGAAATGATGTTGCTGCTAGCCATCCTGGAAGATTGGGCTGCGGCCGCATTTGCAGACGGATTAAACCCTAGCAGTTCAAATGCCTTCCGAAAACTAAAGAAAGCTTAACGGAGTTCCCAGCGAAAATATGGAGTGATATAAACCTCAAATACATAGCTAAGATGCGTATTAAGGAAGATCAATGAGTGGCAACACCAACAGATGCGGATGTGGGTGGCCTCCCGTCAAAGAGGCCGCACATAGGGTTTAGTTTAAATATCACAAATGGGGGGGGGTATTTTGATCCATATGACGCCCGTAGATTCCATATCCAGTGAGCAAACCAGGGTAGCGGCAAAAACTACATGGCCTCATTGGGAGAGGCCCTCAATGGCCCGATGTACCGAAACCAAGGGGGACTGGCCCCCCAAAGTTTTCCGACCACAACATTATCTTAAATGCGGCAGAACTAGTGGCGGTAATGAATACAATGAAGGAAGTAAGGTTCCCGAACGATATGGGAACGAAGCTGGATAAAAAAAATACGGGACTGTGGTGTCATTTCCATAGCACACACTACATACCAGGAGGACTGCACAAATTTAAGGATTGAAGTAGCGCAACTGTTACTAGTAGGGCACCAAAAATAATACATTATAGCGACCGAGAGAAGCTTAATCTGAGTAGAAACATCCGACAGAGACCAACCAAAATATCTCAACCAACTCACACTATCAACATGATCTTTGAGGCAGCAAGCAGTTCCCTAAACCTTCTATCAAATTGTCAAGTTTCCCACCCCTTGGGGGGGGGGGTGTCGGTGAGATCATGGGAAATCATAGCATATCCCGAATAAAGGATATCTTGGAAGTGATAATACCATTGGGAAATAAGGTGGACAAATAGCAATTACAAACCCCAGACCAAAGTGAGGCATCCAGAAATAGGAAATAGTAATATGCGGAGGAAGAAACTGCGGGAGAAGAGCTCCCAGGTCAGGCCATCCTAAAAGGTTTCATCATGACAACGGATAAGAACCCCATAGATTCCACCATGGAGAAGTTGGAATGCACGATGCCTTTTGAAGAATATCACAAAAAGAAGGTATACCTGGGCTCAGAGCTCTCGCCTGAGCTCAGGAATGCAGTTTTAAATTACTTAAAAGTTAAAACTCAGATTGCCTCACTTGGTCTCACCTTGATATAACAGGGATCTCTCCAAAAATAGCTAATCATAGGCTGAGCGTCGATCCCAATCATCCTCCAATGAGACAGAGGAAATGGCCAATATCCGCTGTTAGGGACCAGTTTGTAAAAGAGAAAGTAACACGCTTGCTCAACATAGGGTCAGTACAGAGAGTAGAAAATCCAGATTGGTTGGACAATGTGGTAGTGGTCCCCAAGAAGCTCAATAAATTCAGGATGTGTGTGGACTTCAAAGATTTGAATAAAGCATGTCCTAAAAACTCCTTCCCATTGCCATATATTGACTAAATGATCAACCCACGGCAGGACACGAGCTACTCAATTTCCTGGATGCATACTCTGGTTATAATTAGACCAGCCTGCATTCGGAGGATAAAGAAGAGGCCTCCTTCATGACCAACCATGGTAATTTTTGTTATAACGTAATTCCTTTTGGTCTTAAAAATGTAGGAGAAACCTATCAAAGGTTGGTAAAAAAGTTGTTCATAGGGTAAATCGACCGAACCATGGAAGTCTACATTGACGATATGCTGGTCAAATCATGGGTGGCAGAAACTCACATGTCCTCCTCACAAGAAACCTTCGACATCCTGTGTCGACACATATAAAGTTAAATCTAGAGAAGTGTGCCTTCAGAGTCAGGTCTGGAAAGTTCTTGGATTTTCTTATTGCCATCCGAGACATCGAAATGAATCTCGATAAGGTAGAAACTATCCAGGAAATGCCGAACATATTGAACAACGTCAAAATGATGCAGAGGATGACAAGGAAAATTGCAGCTCTAGGGATATTTATGTCCCGATTCTCGGACCAATGTGACAAATGTTTCAAGCTTATGAAGAAGGATAATCAGTTGTAGTGGACGTAAGAATGCCACCAAAGCCTGGAAAACCTCAAAAATTACATGAAAAACCCTCACATAATGGCAAAATACAAAGAAAGGGAACCTTTGTTCGTATACATGACGGTTTCAGCAATTTCAGTCACCATAGCTTTAATAAGAGAAGAAGGAGAAACACAACTCCCCATCTATTATGCGAGCAAAATGCTGACCGAGGTGGAATCCTGATATCCGGATAGAAAGAAGTTGGCCTTGGCCCTTGTCACGACCATTCAAAAGTTGTGACCGTATTTTCAACATCATCCGGCGACAGTAGTTACAAATACCTCATTACAAATGTTGCTACAAAGAGAGAACCTTACAATCTGTCTATCTAAATGGTCGGTCAAGATAAGCGAGTACGATTTGACATATTAGTTCTGCTTAATAATACGAACGTAAAGCCTACCGGAATTCTCAAACGTAAAGCCTACCGGAATTCACAAATGACTTTGCCCCTATAATACGGCCTTGAAGGTCACAAGTATTTGTCATTCATTATTTTTTTTCCCCTTTTCCTAAATTTTTGATTGCACGACCGGGACTGACCAAAGAAAGAATAAACCTCATTAGTAGCAGACGAAGATCGATATATACGTATTGCACTCTTTTCCTGACCGAGTTTTTCCCCAACACGGTTTTTACCACAAAGGTTATTAATGAGGCAACAATTGTAAATAGTATTACTTCGAGGAACACATTCAGAGTTTCAAGCTTAGAACCGAGAGATTTATCCATACTTTTGGGAGCTGATACTTTCTACTCTTGTCTCTTTTATTAGCAAGGAAAAAAAATGTACTCAGGATTGCACCTTACCTATTAAAAATGAAAAAAGAGCTCAAGACCCAGCTGTTACACCTAATGTTATTGGTACGAATGCGTCCTCTTGGATTCGATAATATCAACCTCGAACACACGACACAGATTGCAAACCTTAGAGCATAAATGAAACATAACCTTATGCCAAAATAAGATGAGGTCGATACATCCTCCTCATCGACGTCGAACAAAGGGGCCCCTCATTTTATTATGAATTAGATGAATTTAATCCCTGGTCATAAAATATGCGGCTGGAAGTAGTTATCCCCTTATTGGGGGAAACGATGGCACAGAGTACCGTGCGCATAACGAAAGAATAAAGCAATCGTGGAACCTAGATACATGCGATTGAAATCACTATAGAGCATAGTCCCGATGAGGGGGTCCTTAGGTGGTATGATCCCTATGGCTGAAATGCTCCCTTTTAAAGGGCCGAGTAATCTTTACACCTGGACACAAAGAATTCTAACATAACTAAAGTAACGAGCAGTAAACAAATATCCCCCACATAGGTCCGAACAGGTCAACTTAGATTTTGGCTCATGGAAAAGGCATTGCAAATACGTAACACAAATAATCACACAAAAGATTAAAATGTATAAGGAAAGCCTAAAAATCGTGGCAATACCAACATCTAGAAAATACAAATATTTGTTAAAAACAAAAAACATGGCGACATGTCCAAAAATAATCTAATTCTAGGAAAGAAGAAGCCAAGAAGCAGCAGCATCAACGGAGGTCTCGACCTCTTTGGCCTCAACGAGTCCTTATGCCTTCGAAGCAGGAGAAAATAACCGATTCTGATGAGGAGTCCTCGCGACATTACCTCTCATGTGCCCGACCTCAAAACCATCCCCTGGGTGTCAAAAAATAGTTCTCCGATCTCTATCGGGACTTTCCCCTTCTCCTTAGTAGACCACCCTTTGCTATCAGAAGCCTGGGTAAAATCCTCAATCAATGGTTGAACGGGCAAAGCCTTAAAAGCAACCTCCTCCACATTTAGCACAGCGGCCATCTCGACATTGACATCAATCATCCCATACCGGGCCTCTTGAAGAGCGATCCTGCGAGCCTAATACATATCATAGGGTCTTCTTAATAATGAAATCCATTTTCATTTTCTACATAGTGGCATCCACGTCCAATATATGGGCTTTCTGCAGAGTATCCAGGAGGGAAGCGTTGGTCTTGGTGAGACCCTTATTATTTGTAAGCTGGTCCTTGTACGGAACCATCAGGCACTGGTACCTCTTGTCAAGGCTATCTTGAGCTTCTTAGGCAACAACTTTTTCTCTCTTGAATGCATCCAATTCAATCTCCATAGTCCGGACATGCTCCATTAGACATGTCTCCTCTTGAACCACGGTGGCAAAATGATCCTAGTGGTCGACCCACTTCTTCTAAAGCTCCAAAAGTTGTGTATGGAACTTGGATGCCTCTTCCTATAAATCCTCCTGTCCTGCTCTGTCTAGGCTGACCTGGCCTCCAGTTCCTCTACAACAATCAGCTAGCTCTCAAGAGCCGAGAGGCGCTCCTGCATCTTTTGGTACTCTAATATTTTCTCCCTCTCATCGGGAAACTTACGATGGAGCACTTCCATGATCAAAAGGCTAGCTTGAGATGAGTGAAAAGCCCAAAGTAACAATCTAGAACGAAGAACAAGAAAAAATGCTAAGGAAGTAAGAAGTGCTCGTATAGTTGAGCAGCCGCATGAGCGTCGACATTGAGCGGATAATCCCCAGAGATGACCCTCGTTTTCTCCTTGTCTTTCTCACTGGCCAATGGATTTAGATAATTAGTGACCCCCACTGGTTGGGAAATGAGGTGGCATTCTTTGGGTACTGTAAGGGTAACCTACCGACTGCCGATGGATTGTGTACTGAGGCCGAAATAGTATCTACCAACCATAATTTACGAGAACCTCAAGAACTCTCGGGTCTAACCCTGGTGTTTGGACCTTGAGGACCCTTGGGCTGGACCCCGAACCTCGTGACGTAGAAGACCGCCTTTAGGATACTTGTGAAGGAATAACCTTAGATGAAGAAGGAATGCATGGGATGGGTACAAAACCCACAGTGTTATCTCCAGCCCTGACATGGGTGAGGGAAAAAATAGTGGAATAATTCATTTGATGGCCGTTTCTTTTGATGCGTAAATGGAAATTTTACCTTATCATTTTTTGGCAATGTCATTTTTCTCCGTGTTTTCACACAGGAAGGATCCATATAAACCAATTATCTAACCATTCTAGTGACTTTATAGGCTCCAACTCTCTGAAAAGACCGGTGGTGGTAGCTTCTTGCTGAGCGGATCTCTTAAGAATAAGCCCTAGGGTTGGATTGATTGCCACATAGGTAGATTGATTGCCACATGGGATGCTAAATTGATTTCCATAAGGGTAGCGACAACAGCTGCTAGGATCGACCTTTAACTATCCTACTCTCGGGCATCCAACCTATTCCTCTTAGACAGGGAGGAGAAGAAGGAGATGGCGACCTTTTCAATATGATTTAGGGAACCTTCCTCGGGCTACGGCCCAACTGGGATGCAATCTTCATAACATGCTATAAGGCAACACTCGGGTTTTGGGGGACATCCTCCAAAGTTTTAGTTAATGATCCTTTAGGAAGGCCATGATTCTTGGCTCTACAGTTGTTTTTTGCCGAGGCCTCCTTCCACGTACGGAAGGTAGAAGATAAATAATTTAGAATTTTTTGGACCCAACATGCTAGGCCCATCACCGAATCTAATCTCTACATGCTGTCTGAAAAAGAAGGAGAGGTAGAAATCAACAATCTCACTCATAATTGAAAAACGTAGAGCACAAGAAGGTTATATGAGCGACAAACTAATGGTGAAAATTCCATTGTTCTGGGATGGTACCCTCTGGTGGCTTGACCAAATCTGCAGTAGAAATGATGAGACATCTCTCCATCTATCCTCGGTCTAAATCATCATCAATGCTCGTGATCAAAGAATTCTGACCACGACAGGTTAGTTAGATGACTCCTACCCTAAAAATCTTGGGGGAGTAGAGATGAACCATATGGGAAAGGGTGAAGTCCTCCCCACCTTGAGAAGAAAGGTATCGGAGACACGCTACTATTCTCCATACTGCCGGCCCAACATGAGCCAAGCATATGTTGTACTTTCTATAAAACTCAAAAATCACGAAGTCAATCGATTCACTCATCCTCAACAAAAAGGGATAATTACAAACGAAGGAGTACCCGTACCAGTAAAAGGTAATGGTTCCCATTTCTTTGGGACAATTACTTTGATATTAGTACAACTATAGTCCTCTTTTACTTGATTTAGGCTGCGGTTACAGATGGAGGATTTGTGCATACTGGCCAGCCAGTCCCGTTCATATTTAGGTTAGTAGAAATATCACGCTCCATGAATTCTTTTTTTTCGGTCCAATCTTTAGGAATAAATGAATTAGGGTGTTAGGCATTGGAATCAGTCAACGGGGCCTTTTTCCTTTGATGTTTTGGTAGACGGCGGTCATCGAATTCTGATAAAAACTTGATGAATGGAAAAATCGAAATCACTATGTGTGGTGTTTTGAGCTCGGGTGGCAGCGCCACCGACAATAGAAGAGTCGAAAGACATGATTGGTAATCTATAGAGAAAATTATAGAAATATAAGTAAAGGTTCTCTTGGGAGCAAATGAGGAAGGCACGAGGAATTGGAAGATTGAAAGAAAGAGAATGAGAGTTCAGTTATGTTATGTTTTATATGGGCATTGAGAAAATTGGTAAATCATCACCTAAAAGAAAGGGAATTGTGCCACCTTTTTGGGTTCGATAATAAGGAGGAAGACTTGGTTGAATACATGACATGTGTAAAGCGGATTTCATAGGGATTCCTGATTATTTAATACGAGGAGCGAATGGAAGGACCATCAATGTTCAAGAAGAATGTATTACCTCGTACCTTCAAACTAAGTCTTGTTTACGACTCAAAAGGTATGAAACCAAATTGGGGAGTTTACATTGAAAAACCAGGTTCCGATTATATGGACCGTTAGACATTCGACAGACCATCAAATTGACCATCAATTTTCCCAGATAGAAAATAGTATAAATACAACACTTGATTTTAAAAAATTAGTTTTCATATTCTCAAACCCTATAACAAAGTCTCTATCTTCCCAACCATCTCATACGCCAAGGTAAGCTTTTTTATGCGGTTCTATGTGATTCTAACGTAATCCTAATGAATTCTAAGTAGAATCCAATGTTCTTAACCTAGGGTTTTTCAGGATAAATCCAACTTAAGGCTCATGGTTCAAGCTTTGAATTTCCACTCCAAAGTTCATATTTTATGACACGTATTAGAGAGATAAAGGTATGTAGAGCTTCTATCTATTTGTTGGAACATCTTTAATCATCCGCACACCTTGTTCATTGAGATTACTGCGAATTACTTCAGAATTTGATATTTATGCCATAGTTCATGAAAAGACTAGAATGTCTCTCCTTAAGGTTATAAATTCATAGTTGTTCATAATTATCACTTTGATTGTTGTGAACTCATCGAGTAATCAATATTGACTTGTGTTCGATAACCACGAGTCACAATTTAAAATAGTTAGCATGTTCGTAAATTAGTTAAAGATTCAGCACTCATAATCAATTCATGAATTCATGTTAGTATTTTATATCAGTATATTTCAGTATTCCATTATCATGACAAGCACATGTATTTTTGGGTGCAAGACCACAATTTATGTATACGTATACATAGGCCCGAAGCTACAATTTTGTACACATATTGGGCCTAAGGCCACAACTATTATTGTATATTATTACAGTTAAACATGTGGCTCTCAGTTTTAGTATAGGGAGTATTCTTATTATTTGCTTCCTTTATCACTTATCAGTTATCAGTTTCAGTTTTAGATTCAGTATAGTATTTGTTTATTTATTTGGGTTGCCCTTTTTCTGATCACCCACAATTATCTTATTTCTTTCAGTTGCTTTACATAGAGTATAATTCAAATGTACTAAGGTCCCTTTTCATGGGGCTTGCACTTCACGATGCAGGTGTCGAGTTTCAGGACGACGCATCTGCTTAGTAGGATTGCTTCGGTATCAGCTGCTTGGTGAGCCACATCTCCTTCAGGGTGTCAGTATATTATTTTAGTATTATATATTATAGCAAAGGTAGGCTAGGGCCTTGTCTTAGTAGGCAGTTTTCAATCAGACTCATGTTAGAGGTTTCATAGACTAGACTAGTTCAGTATGTCAGACATGCCAGTATTTACTAATTTAAGACATATGATATTTTTAGACTTCTTCCGCTATGATTATTTTCAGATTATAAACTCAGTATTATACTTTGCATGTTTTAAATCATTACTATAGTATGTTTTGATGCCCATGTTGATTCAACAACCATGTGGTTTTCTCGGTCATATGCAGCCAGGCATCGAGTGTCCTGTCTCGCCTAGGCCATATTAGACTGGTGCACTCCATGGTGAGAAACTAGGTCTAATGAATCCCTTATCTAGGAGATCTTTCAACTAAGATTTTAGTTCTCTTGACTCTGTTGGAGCCATTGTTTATGGTGGAATAGATATTGGGTTAGTGTCGGGAAGTAGATTGATTTCGAATTCAATCTCCCTATCTGGAGGGACTCTGGGAAGGTCCTTGAGAAAGATATCTGGAAACTCATTTACAACTGGTACTGACTGAAGAGTTGGGGTTTGGGTATCTGTATCCCTAACCCAAACTAAATGGCAGATGTACC
This sequence comes from Anisodus tanguticus, assembly GCA_034509755.1. Lineage (NCBI taxonomy): Eukaryota > Viridiplantae > Streptophyta > Magnoliopsida > Solanales > Solanaceae > Anisodus > Anisodus tanguticus. Next base: position 18,828,558 of record CM067548.1, read on the forward strand.
CCTTAGATATCATCTTTCTGGCTTTAAGATAGGAAATAAACCTACTGGGGTGCTACTGAATCGCCCTTCCATTCTAGGTCTAGTTTAACTGGAAATTAGAATTTTACAATTTTGGTTCTACAACCTACTATGGTATAACACGAATACAACCATTTTATGCCTATGATTACATCGAATTCTACCATTTCTAGGTTTACTAAATCGGCTATGGTAATGCGATGAGACATTTTAACTGGACAATCCCTATATACCCGCCTGGCTAAAACTGACTCACCAACTAGCATGGATACTTCAAAGGGTTCATGCAACTTTTCGGGTTCTATTAAAAATTTCTTAGCAATAAAAGGGGTTACATATGACAGAGTGGATCCAGGATCCATGAGGGCATAAACATCAAAAGTGAAGACCCTATGAACACTAAAGGGTCCCTTCGTAGAAACTCATGAGTCCTGGAACTAGATGACTCTCCATTCATCCCCGCACTTGGAATCATTCCTTGACGTTAGGCTTGAGCAGCCATAAGCTGGGTGAGCAGCTGAATAGCTCCCCTAACATCAGAGTCAGTAGTGTTGGGTGGTAGAACTAGAATCTCCGCAGGCCCTGTGGTATCGTGTGGAGGTGATGTACCCGAATTGGGTCCCTGAGCCTAAGCATCTCCTCTTGAGCAAAATTATCTACAGCTCTCTAGCTGTTAGCTGAAGTCCTCTTGGTGTACTTTCTTTTTGCCTACATTTTCTGAAATACGTAATACGCACGAGAGAGAAAGATATCCTAAAGGTATAACTCTAACTGCACGATCTAGAGTACAAAGAAGTAAGACAATCCTAAATGTCTTCGTAGTCAACTATTTACAAGTATGGGGCCCTCACATACATAAAAGTGACACCACTAGACATAGTTGCATAGACTCCCTAAGACACTTAAACCTAGTGCTCTGATACCAAGTTTATCACACTCCAAACTATAGCCTAGGCGAGACAGGTCACTCGGTGCCTGGCTACATATGACCGAGAAAACTACACAGTTGTTGAATCAACATGGAAATCAAAACATAAAATAGTAATGATTTAAAACATACAAAATATAATACCGAGTTTATAATCTGAAAATAATCATAGCGGAAGAAGTCTGAAAATATCATATGTCTTAAAATAGTAAATATTGACATGTCTGACATACTGAACTAGTCTAGTCTATGAAACCTCTAACATGAGTCTGATTGAAAACTGCTTACCAAGACAAGGCCCTGGCCTACCTCTTCTATAATATATAATACTAAAATAATATACTGAGACCCCGAAGGAGATGTGTCTCATTAAGCAGCTGATACTGAAGCAATCCTACTGAGCAGATGCATCGTCCTAAAACTCGACACCTGCATCGTGAAGTGTAGGCCCCATGCAAAGGGATGTTAGTACATTTGAATTATATTCTATGTAAAGCAACTGAAAGAAATAACATAATTGTGGGTGCTCGGAAAAAGGGCAACCCAAATTAATAAACAAATACTATACTGAATCTAAAACAAAAACTGATAACTGATAAGTGATAAAGGAAGCAAATAATAAGAATACTCCCTGTACTAAAATTGAGAGCCATATGTTTAATTGTAATAATAAACAATAATAGTTGTGGCCTTAGGCCCAATATGTGTGCACAAAATTGTAGCTTCGGGCCTTAGTATACATATACATAAATTACGGCCTTGGGCCCAAAAATATAGCTGCTCGTCATGATAATGGAATACTGAAATATACTGATATGAAATACTGAATATGAATTCATGAATTGATTATGAGTACTGAAGCTTTAACTAATTTACGAACATGATGACTATTTTAAACTGAGACTCATGGATATCAAACACAAGTCTATATTGATTACTCAATAACGAAGGAGATTCATCGACTAGCCAGTCTAGGAGTTTGACTTTAGACTCGGAAGATGGTGGTGTGGTTGTTCAGAACAAGTCTGAATCCTCCTTAGTAGCCAAAGTGAATGAGAAACAGTTTAGTGATCCTACTTGTTGTAGTTAAATGAGGGGATTTACAAGCATATGACTACGAATTTTGAAGAAAGGGGAGATGGAGGTACCTTGAGATACTGAGGCCGGTTATGCGTACCAGATGTAGACGAACTCAAAGAGAGAATTATGGTAGAAGCACATAATTCTAGGTATTCTATTCACCTAGGTTTAACAAAAATGTACCATGATCTTAAGGAGATTTATTGGTGGAACGATATGAAGAGGAATGTGAAAGATTTTATAGCCAGGTATGTAGAGCTTCTATCTACGTGTGGGAACATCTTTAATCATCCGCACACCTCGTTCATTGAGATTACTATGAATTACTTCAGAATTTGATATTTATGCCCTAGTTCATGAAAAGACTAGAATGTCTATCCTCAAGGTTATAAATTCATAGTTGTTCATAATTATCACTTGATTGTTGTGAACTAAAAAAAATGGATCTACTTTCGTTTGGTATTTTGGCCTAAATTCCTTGACTTCTCGATACTCAATCAAATCCTCTTTTTTGATGACTGAATGCATTTCTATAGTCCCATATTTAATAATGCCCGAACTCTTTCTTCTGTATCAAGGATCATCGAAATAAGCAAGAATACTATTTCGATGGAAAATACCATTTACGGAGATTTCGTAGGAATCAGTGTATCCAGAGACTTAGTTGGATCGGTGACGCTCTACAGCTACCCCCACTTCCACCAACTCCTATCATATCCGTCTATATTGGTCAGAGCACGGCAGCGTGCGTGGGCAAGATGACGCCAGCATGGTTATGTCATCATAGCTTCTAGGGATAAAATAGTCCAGTTTTAGCTTATATATGTAAAGCTTAGAAAGGAAGCAATGACACTCTTTACCTTCTTTCCCACTTTGCAATCCTAACACTATCTCTCTCAAAGCTATATACTTGAAGAATCACTTGTCCATTATCTTTAGTACTTATCTTAAATCCTATCTTATTTATTCAGTTTATCTATTTATTTCATATATTTATAATCTAAAATCGGACTCTTCACGGAGTTTCCTAGATTGGATATGACTTACTTGTCTTTAAACCCTAAAATACAAATCTCTAACAAGATTTCTGATTAGAAATTTTTTTACCAGAAAATAGTTTGGCGCCGTATATGGACATAGACAGTTGTGGTGTTGTCGTGATTTGACGCCCAAAACTCTTAGAATCAACCCATTGCATAACTCTTAGAATCAATCCCCATAGTCCGGACTTGCTCTGTCAGACCAGTCTTTGTATGAACCACGGTGGAAAAATGATCCTAGTGGTCGACCCACTTCTTCTAAAGCTCCAAAAGTTTTGTATGGAACTTGGTTGCCTCTTCGCTAGGAATCCACATGTCCTGCTCCGTCTAGGCTCACCTGGCCTCCAGTTCCTCTGCAACAATCAACTGGCTCTCAAGATCCGGGAGGCGCTCCAACATCTTGTGGTACTCTAATATTTTCTGCCTCTCCTCGGGAAGCTTACGATAGAGCTCCTCCATGGTAAAAAAGCTAGCTTGAAATGAGTGAAAAGCCAAAGTAACAATCTAGAATGAAGAACAAGAAAAAATGCTAAGGAAGGAAGAAGTTCTTGTATACTTGAGCAACCGCATGAGCGTCGGCATTGAGCGGACAATCCTCGGAGATACCCCTCATTTTCTCCTTGTCTTTCTCACTGGCCAGTGGCTTTAGATAGTTAGTGATCCCTAGTGGTTGGGAAATGAGGTGGCATTCTTGGGGGACTGTAAGGGTAACCTACCGACTAGCTGATGAATTATGTAGTGAGACTGAAATAGTATCTACCAACCACAATTTACGAAACCTTAGGAACTCTTAGGTCAAACCCTGGTGTTTGGACCTTGAGGACCCTTGGGCTGGACCTGGACCACAGACCCTGGACCTCGTGATGTAGAAGACCGCCTTTAGGAGACCTGTGAAGTAATAACCCTAGATGAAGAAGAAATGCATGGGATGGGCACAAAACCCACGGTGTTATCTCCAGCCCTGACAGGGGTGAGGGAACAAATAGTTGAATAATTCATTTGATGGTCGTTTCTTTTGATGAGTAAATGGAAATTTTACCTTATCAATTTTTTGCAATGTAATTTTTCTCCGTGTTTTCACACAGGAAGTATCCATATAAATCAATTATCTAACCATTCTCGTGACTTTATAGGCTCCAACTCTTTGAAAAGACCGGTGGTGGTAGCTTCTTGCTGAGCGGACCTCTTATGAATGAGCCCTAGGGTTGTATTGATTGCCACATGGGATGCTAAATTGATTTCCATATGGGTAGCGAAAACAACTGCTAGGATCGACCCTTAACTATCCTACTCTCGAGCATCCAACCTATTCCTCTTAGACAGGGAGGAGAAGAAGGAAATGGCGACCTTTTCAATCTGATTTAGGGAACCTTCCTCGGACTACGGCCCAGCTGGGATGCAATATTCATAACATGCTACAAGGAAACACTCAGGTTTTGGGGGACGTCCTACAAACTTTGGGTTAATGATCCCTCGGGAAGGACATGATTCTTGGCTCTACAGTTTTTTTTTGCCGAGATCTCCTCCACATTATCACTCTTAATGTCCAAGAAGTGTCATTTGCCATATCCAAGTACATTGCCAATGACAACTTAGCTCCAAGCTACTAGGCTTATCTAGCCAACATGTCAAATATAAAAGAGCCAAGGAACTATGCTGAAGATGCTAAAGCCCATGGTGGATAGAGGCCATGAAGAATGAAGTAGAAGCCTTACAGAGAAATAACACATGAGAGTTAGTATCCTTACCCAAACACAAATCACCAATTGGCTATAAATTGATATATACGATAAAATACAAGTCCAATGGGGAAGTTGAGAGGCTAAAGGCAAGATTGGTAGAACAAGGCTACAGTAAAAAAGAGGGAATAGAATAACATGAGACTTTATTTTCTTTAGTCAAGATGAAAACTGTAAGGACTATGTTTTCACTAGATGCTCAAAATAACTGGCATATTCATCAAATGGATGTGCTCAATGCTTTCTCGCAAGTTGATTTACATGATGAGATTTACCTGGAGTTACCATAGGGATTTAAGAGTCAGGGGAGAATCAAGTATGCACACTCATTAAATCAATGTATGAACTTAAACAAGCACCAAGGCAGTGGAATGCTAAACTATCTAAGCCTTTACATAAATTTTAGTGTAAGCAAAGTGAGTTAGATCATTCTTTATTCATCAAGAAGTCAAATGCAGGAATTGCTATAGTAGTGATATATGTATATGACATTCTTATTACTCGATATAGTCCACAAATAATTGAAGAAACCAAAGAAAAACTCAAACAGACATTTAAAATGAAAGATCTAGGAGAGTTGAAGTATTTTTTAGGGATATCGTTTGCTAGATTAAAGAAGGGAATATTGATGCATCAAAGGAAGTACTCTCTTGAATTGCTATCAGAATTAGGTTTGAGTGCTTCCAAACTTGTAGTAACTCCTATGGATACCAACATTAAGTTTTGAACAAGGCAGCATAATGAGAACACAAACACTGCAGCTGTTGATTCAACAAAACCAGAAGTTGATCCACCCACTGATCAAAGTTCATATCAGAGATTAATTGGGAAGATCCTTTACCTAACAATGACTAGACCAGACATCTCATTTGGGGTGCATACATTAAGTCAATTCTTACAACAACCAAAGAATTCTCATATGGAAGCAGCCCTAAGAATTGTAAGGTATGTGAAGAATTAGCCTGACCAATGTATACTATTATCAAGTAATCAAAACAACATAGTCACAACCTACTGTGGCTCTGATTGGGCTTCATGCCCTCATAATAGAAGATCTGTGACTGGATACCGTGTAAAGTTTGGTGAATCTCTAGTCACTTGGAGGTCAAGAAGCAGACCACAATCTCCAGAAGTTCAGCAAAAGCTGAATATAGGAGCATGGCTATAACTTTACAGAGATAATTGGTTACTTGGAATATGTTTGTTCAAAAGAAGGATAAGTCTTTGCGTATGCGCATTCACTATCGGCAGTTGAATAAGGTCACCATCAAGAATAAATATCCTCTTCCTAGAATCAATGATTTATTTGACCAACTTCAGGGTGCACAATGTTATTTCAAGTGGGAAAGGGTGAAGTCCTCCCTACCTTGAGAAGAAAGGTATCGGAGACACGCCACTATTCTCCATACTGCCGGCCCGACCTGAGCCAGGCATATGTTGTACTTCCTATAAAACTCCAAAATCACGAAGTCAATCGATTCACTCATCCTCAACAAAAAAGGATAAGTATAAATGAAGGAGTACTTGTACCAGTAAAAGGTAATGTTTTGTTGAGAAGAGAGAACCTTCATTATAGGGTTTGAGAATATGAAAACTGATTTGTTCAATCAAGTGTCGTATTTATAGTATTTTCTATTGGGGAAAATTGACAGTCAATTCGATGGTCCGTCGAATGTCTAACGGTCCATATAATCAGAACCTGGTTTTCCAATGTAACCTCCCCATTTTGGTTTCATACCTTGTAGATCATAAACAATCCTTAGTTACGAGGTGTTACATTCTTCTTGAACTTTGATGGTCCTTCCATTCGCTCCTCGCATTAAATGCTCTGGAATCCCTATGAAATCTGCTTTACACATGTCATGTATTCAGCCAAGTCTTACTCTTTATTATCGCCCTTACTTTTGGATAATTACCTCGATATCAGTACAACCATAGTTCTCTTTTACTTGATTTAGGCTGCAGTTACATATGGAGGATTTGTACATACTGGCCAGCCAGTCCCATTCATATTTAGGTTAGTAGAAGTATCACGCTCCATGAATTCTTTTTTTACGGTCCAATCTTTAGGAATGAATGAATTAGGGTGTCAGGCATTAGAATCAGTCAACGGGGACATTTTTCTTTGATGTTTTGGTAGACGGCGGTCGTCGAATTCTAATCAAAACTTGATGAATGGAGAAATTGAAATCACTATGTGTGGTGTTTTGAGCCCGGGTGGCAGCGCCACCGGTAATAGAAGAGTCAGAAGACATGATTGGTAATCTATAGAGAAAATTATAGAAATATAAGTAAAGGTTCTCTTGGGAGAAAATGAGGAAGGCACGAGGAATTGGAAGATTGAAAGAAAGAGAATGAGAGTTCAGTTATGTTATATGTTTTATATGGGCATTGAGAAAATTGGTAAAACATCACCTAAAAGAAAGGGAATTGTGCCACCTTTTTGGGTTCAATTGTCTGAATTGTCAGCAGGTAAGAGCGAGCACCAGAGGCCTTATAGGTTGACTCGAATATTAATATTCCTATTTGGAAATGGGAGGTAATAAACAAGGACTTCATAACAGGTTTACTTCACTCAGCTCGAAGGCATGATTCAATTTGGGTGATTGTGGATCGACTTACTAAGTCAACCCACTTCTTGTCAGTTAATGCCGTAGATTCAATAAAGGATTATGCTAAGTTGTATGTCCGAGAAATTGTCAAGCTTCATGGGACCCCAATGTCCATTATTTCAGAATGTGATGATCAGTTCACTGCGTACTTTTAGATGTTTTTTCAGAAAGGATTGGGTACCAAGGTGAATCTAAGCACAACTTTTTATCCTCAGACAAATGGCCAGGCAAAGCATACTATTCAGACCCTAGAGGATATATTGAGGGCATGTGTTATTGATTTTAAAGGTAATTGGGATGACCATTTGCCTCTCATTAAATTTACTTATGATAACAGTTATCATGCCAGTTTCCAGATGGCACCATTCGAAGCTCTATATGGGCGAATGTGTAGATTTCCAACAGGTTAATTCGAAGTTGGTGATGCAGCATTGCTAGGACCAGACTTGGTCCATCAGGCTATAGTGAAATTCAACTTGATTCAGGAGCATTTGAAAACATCCTAGAGTCACCAAAGTCCTATTTGGATGTGAGGCGTAGAGACTTAAAATTTCATATTGATGATTAGGTAATTCTGAAGGTCTCACCTATGAAAGGTGTCATGAGATTTTGGAGGAAATAGAAGCTCAGTCCCAGATATATTAGATCATACATGATTTTAAGGAGAGTTGACCATGTGGATTATGAACTTGAATTGCCACGAGACTTAGTTGCGGTTCATCCAGTGTTCCATGTATCCATGTTGAGAAAGTGTGTGGGATACCCGTCGTTGTTTGTCCCTACTGACTCTATCACAGTTAAGGATGGTTTGACCTATGAGGAGATTTCAGTGGCTATTTTGGATCGTCAGATTTGAAAATTGAGAAATAAGGAAGTTGCCACAATGAAAGTGTTATGGAGAAGGTAGAGTATTGAGGAGGCTACTTGGGAAGCCGAAGAAGACATTAAGTTTAGATACCCGTATTTATTTAAAGAACAAACATAAAATGTTGTAGGTAACTAACCTTTACATACATACCTCTTATCTAGTTCAGTAATTCAGTTTAGTAATTAGTTCAATATTCATTTTAGTATTCAGCTCAGTGTGTAGTTCTGTATCCAACTCAGTAATAATGTGTTCAGGACTGTTCGATATTCTTATGTTTTCTTCAATCGCGCTTAAGGTCCAATTTCATTTTTTTACCATGACCTATCATTCAAGACGATTGATCCCAATGGGAAGATATTTTAACACCTCATACTTTCAAACTAAGCCTTGTTCATGATCCACAAGGTAGGAAACCAAAACGGGGAGTTTATGTTGGAAAACCAGGTTCAGCTCTATAGAGGCGATTTAACGGTAGGATGTACGGACCGTCGATTATTCGACAGCCTATCATAGTGAACCATGATTTTACTTTTGAAATTAACAGCATGTTGGTCAATTTTACAAACCATCAAACGTTCAACGGCCCGTCAATCTTATCTGTCTCTTAAATTCCAGATTTCACCACTCTCTGGAAATTTTCAAAATATGACGGTCCGATTATACGGATGGTCAGACATTCAACGGACCGTCGAATTGACCGTTAATTTTCCCCGATAGCAAATAACATAAATATGACACTTGATTCAAAAATAAGATTTTCATATTCTCAAACCCTAGAATGAAGTCTCTCTCTTCCCAACCATATCCTACACCAAGGTAAGCCTTTTTACACGATTCTATGTGATTCTAACGTAGTCCTAATGAATTCTAAGTAGAATCCAATGTTCTTAACCTATGGGTTTTCAGGATAAACCCAACTTAAGGCTCAGGGTTCAAGCTTTGGGTTTCTACTCCAAAGTTCAGAGTTTGAAGACACGTATTGGAGCGATTAAGGTATGTAGATTTTCTATCTACGTGTTGGAACGTCTTTAATCGTCCCCATACCTCGTTCATTGAGATTACTGCGAATTACTTTAGAATTGTATACTTATGCCCTAGTTCATGAAAAGACTAGATCGTTTATCCTGAAGGTTATAAATTCATAGTTGTTCATAATTATCACTTAGATTGTTATAACCTCATCGCGTAATCAATATACACTTGTTTTTTATATCCACATGTCTCAGTTTAGAAGTTAGCATATTCGTAAATTAGTTAAAGCTTCAATACTTATGATCAGTTCATGAATTCATGTTCAATATTTCATATCAGTATCATGATGAGCACCTGTATTTTTGGGCCCAAGGCCAAAGATATATTTGGGCCCGAAGCCAAAGATATATTTAGGCCCAAGGCTATAGTTTATGTATACGTATACTTGGGCTCGAGTCCACAGTTTTGTGCACACATATTGGGCATACGACCACAACTATTATTGTATATTATTACAATTAAGCAGGTGGCTCTCCATTTCAATACATGCAGTATTCTTGTTATTTCCTTCCTTTATAAGTTATTAGTTATCAGAATCAGTTTCAGATTCAGTATCGTATCTGTTTATTGATTTGGGTTGCCCTTTTTTCGAGCACCCACAATTATGTTATTTCTTTTAGTTGCTTTAAGTATAATATAATTAAAATGTACTAACGTCCCTTTACATGGGGCCTGCACTTCATGGTGCTGGTATTGAGTTTCAGGATGACGTATCTGCTCAGTAGGATTGTTTCAGTATCAGCTGCTTGGTTAGCCCCATCTCCTTCGGGGTGTCAGTTTATTATTTTAGTATTATATATTATAGCAGAGGTAGGCCAGGTCCATTTCCTAGTAGATAGTTTTCAGTCAGACTCATGTTAGAGGTTTTATAGACTAGACTAGTTCAGTATGTCATCTGAAACCAGATTCGTCAAGGATTTTCCCAGATCGGATATGACTCACTTGTCTTTAAATCCTAAAATACAAATCTCTAACTGGATTTCTGGTTAGAACTGATTTCACCGAGAAACACCTTGTAAGCTCTTTTCACTTTAAAACTTATCGGGCCAAACATCTATTTATTAAATAAATATATAAATAAAAAAGAAAGAACCAACAGTTATTGACTGTTCAAAACCATATTTCAATATCCTTACTTTCTATAACTAAATAAAATTGGGTTGAAAATTCTGATAGATCAAGTTCAGAATAACTAGTAGACTAGTAGTACTAACTAAGGTTGTTCAGTGGGTCGGGTTGGCCCGATACCGACCCCGCCCCGATCCGATCCTGACCCGGCCCAGCCCCGATCCCCCAAAAAAATTATGGTGTCGGGATTCGAAACTGGGATGGGACCTGGGCTCATCCCGCTTCAACCTGCCCTACCTCGACCTCGACCTCGACCTCGACCTCGACCCCGCCCTGGCCCCGTCCCGATCCCGATCACCACCACCCCCCTTTGCAATACTAGTTGTTGCAACAACGACCAAATTTAGAAATCCAGTTAGAGATTGTATCAAAGTTCAATCTCCCCCTTAATATTTATTTTACTCTTGAATTAGTATATTTACACTTTAACCCAATTTTTCAACTATAAATACCTCATTTTGTCTCACAAATCTTCCTACAAATCTCTCTAGTCTCTCAATTTATCTCTCTACAAATCTACATTGCCTATTAAATAGTTTATTTTATTTACTCATTTTTATATTTGTATCAAAGTTCAAAAATTGGAACTAAAGTTGGCAACTAGCTTGAGGATCATCCATCGAGCAAAGTTTCAATTTTCAACCTCGATTACACATCGACATTACATCGGCGTTTGGTGCCTTCGTTCCTTATTTAAATTATTATTGTTACTTAATTTCATTATCTTTAATTATTTATTTACATAATTAAAATGGAATGAATTAGACGTATGATTAGGGGTAAGGGTAAGGGTGCTTCTTCTAGAAGGGGTAACAAGGGCAGAGGTACTTCTTCTAGTCATCCTATTCCTAGTCAGGATGATATGATTGATTACACTCATATAGATGAAACTGTTTTTTAAGGATATACCATTAGATGATGAGATATATTATGCAACTGAACCAGACTTTAATTTAGACGATAAACTAGATGACACACCCATTAGTGCACCTGAACAACCTCAACCTCAGACTGAGTCTCAGCCTCAAACTAAAACTGGATCGCCTCATATGCCCCCTAGTAAGTGTCGAGGCCCCACACAACAAAAATTAAAATTAGCTGCATGAGAGTTTTTTGATATGGACCAAGAGAATCAAGTAGTTAGATGTAAAATTTGTAAAAATATTTATAAATTTAAAATTAGAAAAGGTCAGGGTGAGATGGGAGGTTTATTGAGACATGTAAAAGGCTTTCACAAAGCTAGGTGGGATGAATACGAGGCTACAAATTCGGGTGCATCAATGCGCTCTGAGTCGGGACAAGGTTCACATAGTGTCCCGGACCAAGTACAGGGTCAAATTAACTCGACGACGGGGGGAATTGTAGGTCCTAAATACGATAAACACATAGATAAGGAAGCAATATCAAAATTAGTTGCGGTGGAGGATTTGCCTTTTGCATTTCTTTCCTCTCCTGGTTTCATTCATTACGTAAGAGATATATATAATCCTGCTTTTAACGGTTTTCCTAGATCAACTATTAGGAGAGACGTTTTTAAATTTGCACATGAATATCAACAATATTTACGTTATGCATTATATCATTTTCCTGGCAAAGTATCTATCACTTCTAATTTATAGGTCGTAGTACTAACGACAATGATTATTTAACTGTAATATGTCATTAGATAGATCATAATTGGTCTATGCAAAAATGTATTTTAGCATATAGATATATTGATGATAGGCACATTGAAACTTTTATTGCACAAAATATTCATGAAGTGTACGATTATTATGGTATAACTGATGAAAGGCACACTGAAACTTTTATCTATTAATTCCATCTTTTCCTAATCATTTTCATATAAAATGTGTGTGTCATATTTATAACTTAGTTGTAAATGATGATCTATCACTTTTTGAAGACATTCTTAATAACGTACAATTTGCTATAAATTTTATTTTTAGAAGTAACAAAATACAAAGAAAAAAAATATAAAAAAACTTGTCACGATTATGGATTACCTTATAAAAAAATTCCTGAAGAAGTAGCGACTAGGTGGAATTCTCTATATGAACAACTACTTGTTGCTTACTATTATAGAAAACCTATAACTTTATTTTTCAACGCCCATAATCAAAATACAACTAATATGCATATAGATAATGATTGGAAAAATATTCTAGAACATATTGGATTTTTAGAGAATTTTTTCAAGCAACTAAAGAATTTTCTGGTATATATTATCTTACTATTTCAACTATGTTATTTTATATAGCTCTAATATTTTTGTTACTTAGTGAATATATGGAAAAACCATTTTATAAGGCACCTATTAAAAAATGTTTATCAAATTTAAAAAATATTTTTTCATATTCTCACTATTTATATTATTGATCTTATATTAAATTCGACCATTAAAATAGACGATTGTAAATCACTTATTGAAACGATTTATGATTGTATAGAAGTACTTCCACCTCCAACTCCAAAAAACTCAAATGAACAACCACCTAAGGAACCAACTAAAGAAGAAGTTTTGTATAGCATTCATGATGAATGAAAAAAAGTATATATGCATTATCAACAAGAAAGTGCTAGAAAACCATCCAGCTTCTATACCATCTTTTTCTTCTTCAATACAACCTTATAAAAGACATGATGTTTCTGCAGCTAGTATTGAAAGCCTTAGAAATAGAAAGTTTAGTGGTTCCACTACTAATCAAGTTAGTGATTTGATGTTTTTGTTTTGCAGGGTGTTGTATCGTACCAAACAGTTCTCAATGAAGAAGGGCGTGAAGACTTGCTTAAATACCGGAGGGAAATGAGAAGACATTTCCGATAGTAGCAAAGATGGCCCGAGATGTGTTGAACATTCAAGTGTCATCAACAGCGTCTGAAAGCGCTTTTTCTGCAGAAGATTTCAAATAGGAGAGCACAGACACTCACTAGCGGGAGACAACTTAGAGATTACAGTTCTATTTACAGATTGGATACGAGAAGAACGTAAAAGGTGTGGTCAACCAGAGATCAATGAAGAAGACGACGACAAATACAATAAAATCTTGTTCGAGGGAACTGGAAGCGACGTCGACCAATTTGACCAACAACTTCCAAATCCAACAAAATAACCACAAGACATTGCGGAGAAATTAGAAAAGATGTTTTTAACTATGTAATTTTTTTAATTGTAATTTACTATGTGAATTTGCAAATTTTGAACAACACCACAAAGTTGTAATTTTGAAATTGTATTACAAAAAAAATTATATTTTCTATTAAATAATATAAGAGGAACAAACACAGTCTTGGGATCTTTTTATTACACTATATTGTTCAATTATTTAAGTGTTTATATTCATAGCTTTTTTAAAATTAAGTTTCTAAACAATAAAATTGAATCCCGGACCCGACCCCGCCCCGCCCTGTCCCTTGGTCCCCTTTTCCGGTGGGATGTGGGACAGGATGGGACATCGGCCTGTCTCGCCAGTCCCGAGTCTTTCGCCAGCCCTGCCACGTCCCGCCCCACCGGGACCCGCTCCGAACCCCGCCCCTTGGACAACCCTAATACTAACTAGTAAATGCGAAAAAGAAAATTTCCTTTCTAGCAATAAATCGTTCCTCCTTGTGTCTTACTCAGTCAGCACAGCCTGCGATTGTCCTCCCACATTCTTTAATTTTGTCCTAGTGGATACATTCGTACAAATTTAAAATCTAGCACTAGGTGTGTCAAAACTACTCCGAAAACCGACCGAACCTAACCGAACCGATTTTAAGATTCTTCAAAATCGAAGAGTTCTAGTATAAATGAAAATTGTACCGAATAATTAGGTAGGTTTTTTATTTCATAAAAAAAATACCAAACTGAATCGAATATATATATATATATATATATATATATATATATATATATATATATATATATGTGTGTGTGTGTGTGTGTGTGTGTGTGTGTATTTATATATAGTATATTTTTATATGTCAATTTTAAATTTATAAAATCATTAACAACTTAACCTTGCCCATGAGCTTTGGAGAAATTACAAGTAATATCAAAATCTACGTTAAATAAAGGAGTTACAGAGGTTTACTACTGCTTACTGCTTAAAGTTTAAGATTTCATATTGCTTCTCAACTTATTTCTTCTCAATGATACTTGTTCAACAAAAAAAAAATTGCACGAATGTATGTTTTGAGATTTTTTTTTACCCCTTTAAATTTTGTTAATTCAAAAGATTAATAGAAGTAGCCAAGCATGTTCAACTATTTAAAAAGTTTGAGGATTGATATCTGAGGCCAATAGTTATTTCTATTGCATATGAATCAACAAATATCAAATAATCAGGTAAGTTTATACTGAAAATAAGAGGCAGCAGATCTACCACATACCACGCAAGATCAAAACTTTGAGGGAGCTTTATAGTAGGCATTCTAATAAAGAATTGTATGCTTTATATGTTATACAGTCAAACCTCTGTATAATGGCAGTGTTTTTCTGAGAATTTCATAGCCGCTATAGTGAGGTGTTGTTATATATATATATATATACTGGCATTTGATCTCATTAAATTGTTATAAACAAAAGTACGCAGAGAATTATTTCTGTACTTTTTATGCTATAAAAGAAAATAATATACTTGTTAATATTAAAATTTCAATTGATTTTCATATCTCATTAATTAAAAATTAAAATGACTAATAAATTATAAATAAATTCATGACTAGTTGTACCATATCGATAAAGAATTGAAATCTAAAGAACATACGCATTTAAAATTAATTGAGAATTCAAATATAATTTCAAGTTTGACGTAAGAATTCTACAATTGTAAGTTGATTTGTAAATTCAGTCTCTTAGCGATAATATAACGCTTGAATTGACGAAGAATTTTGTCCAAACTTTCTGCAAAAGGGAATTCAATAGCTTTCCCTTGAAGGTTGTCTAAGAGTTTAACAATTAACTCTTCTATCTCACTATGAAAAATATATTTTTTCCTTTTAGATATTCATACTTGAAATTTACTATGTGCGTGACAATAATGATGATTATCATAAATATTTTTGTATTTTATTTTTTTATACATAATATACTTCTTACAAATATTATTATACAATATTTGAGTATGACTGTTATAGAGAGGTAATTTTATAAATAGTGTACTGCTATAATGAATGTCATTTCTGTTATAGGTAGAATGATATTATAGAGAAGTAAAATATAATATGAAAATCGATTCCGGAGAAAATTAGGTCGTTATTGAGAAATGATGTTATAGCGAATGACAATTATAGAGAGGTTTGATTGTATTATAATTCATGTTGTTTTGTATTAGGTGACGTCAAATAAATAACCAAAAATTAACCGAATCATACCGATACCGAAGAAAAACCGAGGAAATTGCGACGGTTTCGAAAAGTCTAATTTCGGTTATATTTGTAGATTAACCGAAAAATTGATATGATATAATTTTTTAAAAGTAACCGACCGAATCGTACCATTGACACCCCTAACTAGAACCTAACCATAGCCATTCATATCCAACCATTACTAGCACGACAAAAAGAAAAATACACACATTGATAAATATTTTGTTTTTCCTTTTCATACCAATTGACAATAACCCATATGCATGCATGTTCTATGATTCCGTTGGTCATGTGCAACAAAAAAGAAGCATAGTTCTAAGGAATTAATAAATAAACATAAATCATAAGTAGCGTGTGATTTAAAATTTTGAAGAATTATTTGTCAAAAAAGAAATTAATTGCTTGTAGAAAATACTCCTCAACCAAATAGTCCGGATCCCACCTTTCTTAGTAAAAAAGGGAAGGAGAAGCTTCTTCAGTGGATCCTTCTTATTCCTGTTTAGTCCCATTTTTCTGGGCATGAATTGTTTGGTGAGGCCTTTCTTCGCCTGTTAAAAAACTAACCCTTGCTCAAAGACTATTTAAGAAAGGAAAATCACTTTTTTGTTGTTGTTGCAGAAACTACAAAATTTTGGAAAACTATACAAACTAACGCATGAAATTTTCGTTTCTATTTGTTTCGTTCTCATTCGACATATCGTTATCGCGTATGAATAATTCCAAAAATGTACCAATGAAGTCCGCTTGGGCAGCTCAATTGGTTATCAAGGGGGATATTTGGAAAATGGCCAAGGATCGAATCCCGTCAGCGGCAGTGTGGGGGTTACTTCTTGAAATAAAGGAGGACCCCTTGTGCGCAGCATGGTACTGGTCTAACCTTTGAAATCAATTGAGTCACCATGATTTACCTCCTTCACAGACCTGTCGGACCGGGGTGTGGGGGCTTCTGGGGTGGGAGTTCCACCTTTTTTATTTGGAAAATAATGTACCAATGAAGGCATGATATATGGCTTCATGTGAACTCTTATATATCTTAATTAATTACCAACCCGTTCTCCTTTCTACCAGAGTGCTAAAAAGAAGTAATGAAAAAAAAACAATTGTCAACTTTCTTTCTGCCACTAATTTTTATTGTTACATGCATCTTTAATTTCTGTAATAGGTTCCCCTTCAGATCTTTCTCCTACGTCTCATTATCAGCTACTTGTCAAAGATAAGTTATCACTTAACATTAACATTTTTATTACACAATATTCAATTCGATACCATCTAAACGTCAAATACAAATTACTACTCCTATATAAAATGTAGAATTCTATATTGACTCATCAGAACCCTAGCTTATTAATTACACCATAAATAAGTTAATGAGACTCTTTCTTTTATCTTTTCACATGCATAAAAGTATTGCTTCGAGGAGGAATCTTTTTTGTTTAGTGTCATACAATGATCCTCAAGGCTTGAGTAAGGGCCGATGAATGGCTTCAAATAAACGCAGAACTAGAGAAAATTTGTATGTACTCCCTCCGTCTAGCTAAATTTATCTCTCACAAAATAAATATTATATTTATATATGTAAAAATAATTTAATGTGAAAGTTATTAATTTATATATTTTAACCACATAAATATTAAAAGTTATTTTAAATCATAACTTTTATTAATTTCGTTCTCAATAGATACACATAAATTGATATAAAGGGAAGGAGTAATACTTGCTTAATAGCTAGCAGACATGGTCCATGTTATTAGCGAATATTCTCCGAATATTCACAGTATATTTTGTAATTATGATAGATGTATATTTAAGGTAACATAGGATTCTTATTGTATTAGGAATCAACCTCTGTACAACTATATATATTGTGATTAATGAAAGGAATCCCGAAAGAGGGAAATTACTCCAATCTTACATGGTATCAAGAGCCAAACCCTAAACCTTATTCTTCTCCCTTCTCCCTTTCGGCAAACGCCTCCCCCAAATTTTCTCTTTTTCCCTCTCAGCCGACGACAATAATTTGCCGCCATGTCTCGCCCTGCTTCCCCCACCAATTCTGGTTCCTCCACTGGCACACTTGACAACCCCAATCAATATTCATCATCTTCTTTTAATCCGGCATTCGCCGTTACCAACATCAAGAATGTTATCCCTATCATTCTTGATCAAGAAGATTGTCAATATTCCATGTTGATAAAACTGTTCTATATTCATGCATGTGCATACAATGTACTAGACCATATTGATGATTATGTTCCTCGTCCAACCGATGTTGCAGACTCGACCTGGCGTCGTCTTGACGCCATCGTCAAACAATGAATCTACGGCACCATCTCTAAAGACTTGTTATGTACTATAATGAAAACAGGTGCTACGGCACGTGAACTTTGGGTACAGTTAGAAGAAATTTTTCAGGATAACAAAAATACTCGGGCCGTGTATTTGGAAGAGTAGTTCAACAATACACGTCTCGAGAATTTTAACAATATGTCTGAATAATGTAAACAACTGAAACTCATAACCGACCAACTTTCCAACGTAGGGACATTTGTTTTAAAGACCAAGATGGTATTGCAACTAGTTGCGGGTTTACCGAAAGGTGAATATGATACACTTGCAACGATGATCCAACAGGCTGACCCCCTACCAAGCTTCAATAAAGCACGTTCGCAACTTTTGTTGGAAGAGACCCACCGTGCTAAACAAGAGGAGCACAATCACAAGGCATTAGTCATTGATGGCATGACACCACCGGCGGCATCCACCACCTAGCCACCACCGCAGGACCACCAGCAGCAGCAGTCCCGCGGCAGAGGGCGTGGCGGTAGAGGTCGCGGTAACAACAACAAAGTAAAGGGCCGCGGCAAAGGCAACCGGAACCAGCAGCAGGCAGGCCCAGCGCCTGCTGCCTACTATCAGTGGGCTGGGCAGCCCTCTTGGCCCAATACCGGGAATCGGGCCTCGCCTGCATGCCCCTACCCGACATCAGGGGCCCAATTCTAGCAAGGCTGGCAGCCAGGCCTCTTGGGCTCCGCCCCCACCAACCGACAGGCCCAACAGCAGCAGCAAGCCCACCTAGTAGCAGCAGCCCAACACCCGCAGGGCAGCAGCCTGGCCCCCATCGATTTAGGCCAGGCCTTCAACACCGTGAACCTTCAATAGCCCGACGAAAATTGGTACATGGACACCGGAGCCACATCTCACCTCACCCGGTTGTCAGGTAACTTATCTCAACAACTTCGGTTAAAGTGTCCTCAATTTATTACTGTCGGCAATGGTCATCACATTCCAATTGAAGGTTATGGTAACACACATACCACACATCCCCACCCGCCTTTCTCCCTAAATCACGTCCTCTACACCCCTAACATCATTAAAAACTTAATCTCTGTTAGAAAATTCACTCGCAATAATTTTATGTCTGTCGAATTTTACCCTTTTGGTTTTTCTGTGAAGGATCTCAATACGGGGAAAATTCTTACGCGCTGCAATAGTGTGGGAGACCTCTACCCCTTCACTCAATCTTCCATTGTCAGATCGCAATCACCTCTATCCCTTGCGGCTATCTCTCCCTCAACTTGGCACAACAGACTCGGACACCCCGGAGACCCTATTTTACTTTTCTTAGGACTACTAAGCGTATTCAATGTAATAATGGGAAACTTACCCAACACTGTTTTTCTTGCCCGCTCGGCAAGCATACTCGTCTTCCATTTATGTCATCCAACAGTGTTACTTTTTCTCCTTTTGATCATGTTCATGCTGATTTGTGGACATCTCCGGTTGTTAGCTCTTTGGGTCACAAATTTTATGTAGTGTTCTTAGATGAGTTTTCACATTTTGTCTGGATTTACCCACTGAAATTCAAATCTGAAGTTTTTGCCAAATTCCTTGAATTTCAAAAGTTCATTAAAACACAGTTTGAAAAATCTATCAAATCATTCCAATGTGATAATGGACGTGAATTTAATAACTCGGCATTTCGTAATTTATGCTCTAAACAAGACATGGTTTTCCATTTTTCCTGCCCCTATACCTCCTCCCAAAATGGAAAGGTTGAACGTATTATACGTACCAGCAATAACATGGTTTGCATCCTTCTATTTCATGTTTGTCTTTTACCACCTTTTTGGGTCTATGCTGTTAAAATGTAGAATCCCTTCTTAATTTTTACCAACTAGCACTCTCCAAAACAAGACCCCTACCGAAATCTTATATTGTAGGTCCCCATCCTATGACCATCTCCGTATTTTTGGCTGCTTATGCTACCCCAACATAGCCTCCACTGCACCTCACAAACTTGCCCCTCGTACCATGCCCTGTGTCTTCGCTGGTATCTCTCCCACTCATCGGGGATACCTGTGCTATGACATTTCCACTCACAAAATCATCATCTCCCGTCACGTCACCTTTGACGAGACGACCTTTCCTTTTTCAAATCTCCAAAACTTTCAGACCATCGATTACACCTTTCTCGATAAACATAGTCTGTCCTCGGCTATCCAATCTCTGTACCACCGGCAGTCCACTATTCCGACAGAGCCTGCAGCTCCGTCCCCACCACTGTCCGGCATCATCTCCGACCAAACAACTCCCAGCTCTCGGTCGAACACCCCACCAGTACCCTTGCTGCCTCTAGCCACGTCTCCTACCCCTCCAGCAGCACTACTGCCTCCCGAACCCGACAGCCTACAACCTCCAAACCCAGACCTCCCACTACTGCCTACCCACCGTATGGAGACTCGTGCCCAACACGGGATCTTCAAACCCAAGGTTCACTTCAACCTCTCTATACAATCCTTATCACCCATTCCAAAAAATCCAAAACTAGCCAAACTGGACCCTAATTGGAATGCGGCCATGTGCGAGGAGTTTAATGCTTTAACTAAGCAGAACACTTGGAATTTGGTACCTAGACCAGGTGGTGTGAATGTTATCTGGTGTATGTGGCTATTTCGTCACAAGTTCAGAGACAGTGGTGACTTAGAACGGTATAAGGCAAGACTGGTTGCCAATGGCACTAATCAGCAGGAGGGTATTGATTATGGTACGAAATTCAGTCCGGTTGTTAAATCAGCTACTATTCGGACTGTTCTCAGTATTGCTATGGGCATGCATTAGTTGATTCATCAGCTTGATGTCAAGAATGCATTTCTTCATGGGGATTTGAAAGAAACTGTGTACATGCATCAGCCCCCTGGCTTTGTTCATCTGGCAGTTCCGCAGTTTGTATGTCGTCTCAGGAAGTCATTGTATGGCTTGAAATAGGCACCCCGCGCTTGGTATGATCGCTTTGCCAAGTATCTTAT
Source organism: Anisodus tanguticus (assembly GCA_034509755.1). Lineage (NCBI taxonomy): Eukaryota > Viridiplantae > Streptophyta > Magnoliopsida > Solanales > Solanaceae > Anisodus > Anisodus tanguticus. The sequence continues at coordinate 18,849,658 of CM067548.1, forward strand.
GTAGATCAGATTTCTATGTAGCAGATGTGAAAACTCTCTCTTCACTTTTCATCGAGGTAGCAACACTACTTACTTGCTATTATATATGGATGACATTTTTCTTACTGCCTCCTATGACGGTTTGAAGAATAAAATCATTGCTCTACTCAAAACTGAATTTTCTATGACCGACTTGGGCAAGCTGAGTTATTTCTTGGGTATATCAGTGACCAGATCTGCAGCTACTATGTTCTTGTGTCAGCGCAAATATACAGAAGAGATAGTGTACAGGGCTAAGATGGCAAATTGTAAAATTATGTCAACTCTGGTTGACTCGAAATCCAAGCTCAGTGCCAATGAGGGTGCGCCAGTTTCTGATCCCACTCTATATCGGAGTCTTGCAGGTGCCCTTCAGTATCTTACATTCACTAGGCCTAATATTGCATATGTCGTTCAACATGTGTGTGTGTTTATGCACGACCCTCAAGAGTCCCATTTTGCGGCCCTCAAATGTATTATCAGATACGTTAAGGGCACACTGGACTTTGGACTACATCTCTACCCCTCTTCCCCAAACAAGTTACTCTCCTACACGGATGCAGATTGGGCAGGATGCCCGGACACACGTCGCTCCACCTCAGGCTACTGTGTATTTCTTCGGGATAATCTTATTTCATGGTCTGCCAAGCGGCAGGCCACGCTATCCCGTTTGAGTGCTGAAGCAGAGTATCGTGGAGTAGCTAATGTCGTTGGTGAGATCTGTTGGCTCCGAAATCTTCTTTTGGAGCTCCAGTGTCCACTGCGAAAGGCGTCTATAGTCTATTGTGACAACATATCTGCCATCTATATGTCTCACAATCCGGTTCAACATCAGCGGACTAGGCATATTGAGATGGATATTCACTTTGTACGAGAGAAGGTTGCCCTTGGTCTGGTCAACATATTGCACGTGTCTTCCTCCTATCAGTATGCATATATTTTCATAAAGGGACTACTGAGACAGCTCTTCACCGACTTCCGATCCAGCCTTAGCGTTCGGCCTCCTCTCGCTCCAACTGAGGGGGAGTATTAGCGAATATTCTCCGAATATTCACAATATATTTTGTAATTATGATAGATGTATATTTAAGGTAACTTAGGATTCTTATTGTATTTGGAATCAACCATTTAAGGTAAGTTAGGATTCTTATTTTATTAGGAATCAACCTCTGTACAACTTTATATATTGTGATTAATGAAAGGAATTCCGAAAAAACAAAATTACTCCAATCTTACACATGTCATGGACTGCCAGACATATATATATATATATATATATATATATATATATATGGGCATGGCCTTCTTCCCCATTGACTTTCGGCAACTATTATTCTGGTACGATATTTAGCACCTCTTTTTTCTATGTATATATTTTCCGTCCTCGCCGGTGGAATTTTCTCTTTAGTCTGTCCTACTCTGTACTTCTTCAAACATTTATATTTTACTAATGATCAATGTTACTTTAATTCTGATTATATATATATAGAGAGTAGAATAGAGGAAAAGAAAGAGCAAAATAAACGCATTAATCCCCTTTGACTTAGAGCTCAAAGACAAGTCATATACCGGTATGCATTATGTAGATGTCAGACTATTATCAACAATTATCTTTAGAGTGTCGGTGAAGTCTCTACTCAAGTTATAGAACTCAAGTGCTTCTAGCTGAATTTCATGTAATCTTTCGACCGTCTGATCTTTAGCGAATATTCACATATTGTGGAGGGTAAACTCTTTACAATTTTTCATTAAGGGCCTAAAGTAAAACTTTATTAAGATATCGTTTAACAAAAATCATACTATTTACTAATATGATTCATGCTTTATATCTTGAGATATTCAAAATTACAGAAATAAAAAAGAACTATCATGAGGTAAAATTATTAAATAATAAATTTCATTTTTATATAAAGAAAAAGGTAGTTGAAAGATAGAAAAATAAAACCTGATTCTTGAAATTAAACTTGATATCAGAAAAAAAAATCAATTTTTCAATTTGTTTGCTGCAATATTGCCTGAGAACTTGATAAAAATGCAAAAAAAAAAAAAAGATTTATTCAATGGCTCTCATCCCTTATTTTTAGAAAATAGACACCTTTGTAATAGGGGGGAAAGAGAATATATAAAACACAAGTTTTATTATGAGAAGGAGAAAGAAAAAATATATAATTAGAATGTAAAATTAATCATTTGTCACCACCAATTACATTAGCTGAATAATTCTTTTTTTCCTTTTTAATAAAGATCCGATACATTTCTTTTATCATAAATATTAAATTTTTTAAGGAATATTACCATAATATTAACTCATTATTAATACAAAAAATGGTGCCTTAAAAATATAGGGCCTAAAGTCATTGCTTCAATGGCTTTATCTTTGAGTCGCCACTGCAAATATTATAACTTAATTATAATAAATTAGTATTGTTTTGCGTAAATATTGTATTTGGATAACTTCTCACCAATCAATCACTGTGATAAACTATTTATCTCCTTCTCACAATTAGGGCATATATAGAATTTTCTAAAACCGGTGTCAATATATATTTAAAGAAGTGACACACACTGAGTTTGTGATATACTTATCAAGTACCTCAGAAAAGCTTGATCCAGTTTGGGTAACTATTGATCCGCCCATTGGATCCACACACTGATCTATTTCAGGTTAGATGCTTGTACAGTACAGTGCTTTTATATGGATATATTATATGAGAAGTTGTATAGATATCCAATATACTTATTTTCATCAAATTTAACAGAATAGTAGCTCACAACGTGGTTACGTCAATTGTACCGTATACTTGTGTACAGGGGTTGAGTTAAGTGTACTCAGCTTTCTTATTCGCAACCTAACAGTCCTAGTGGGTTGTATAGATATTCGGGAACTTATTGAGAGTGCATATTGGCCCCAGGAGTCACTAGGATGATTAATTTTGTTACTTAGAGTTTACACATAATGATATATGTTAATATTAATACCTAAATTGTGCCATTTGAAGCTTCACATGGATAATGGCACCATTCACTAGTTGAGCAGTATGGACTCGAGAAAAGAAAGCTAAGAGACCTAGATTTATCACCACAGACTTGGATGAATCGAGTTTACACAAACTCCTTAAGACAGATCAGAGCAAGCTAGTAAAAGTCATTTTCGAACAAAAACAATTTATGACATAGAGTTATGGTGGACGACCACGTGGTTCTAGAGGTTCTTTACCATTAGCGGCATCGTGAGATCTTGGAAGAAAGATAAGTCAGTGTATACGATGGAAATCGACACGACACGTAGCATGGTTTAGGTGCGAGGTCGAAGGGTGTAGCAATGTTGTGCACTCGTTGTGAGATATTTTAGGTTGAGTACGGTTTGAGGAATAGGATTGGGCAAGGGCCAAACCAAGTGGCGCCGGGTAGGCGACCGAAGGAGTTTAATGCGTATCCACTCCTGATTTGGTGCCAGTCGTTACTCTTTGGTCATTATATGACCGTTATTGTCATTTAATTTCATTAAATTAAAGAATGATTCTCGGGCATCAATGCCTTGTATTCATAGCTATAAAAGGAGTCCAACCTTCATGTTGGAAGGGGATCACATTCTCATTTTACCTACTTGCTAGATTTCTCTGTAATCTTAAGTTGTATAAGCTCTCTACATTGGCTCGAGATCGAAGCAATTCCGCTAAGGGCCTAACCAAGTTTTAATCAAGATAACACCAATTCAGGCTACTTCTTTTACTTATTCTCATTCACTTGATTATTGGTAATTGCCTACTATATTTACTTACGAATCGATTCACACATTCTTAAAACCACTTAAAAATTTAACTGTAACTTTTTTGGGGTAAACTGTTTGGCGTCCACCGTGGGGCTAAGGATAATAGTGGTGATCTGTTTCAAGATTAAATTTCACTTGTATCTTTCGATATTTTTGTAGTTACAGGTAAAATCAAAACACTAACAGTGTGGCTAGTGAACTCAACGTTGAGATTAGCAACCACGAGGACAACAACGGTGATAATGGTGCTCACAACGTCAACAATAACAATGGTGTACCGCTTGGCACACCACCCATTGACCCACAGAATGGTGTTCCACCCATTGTTCCATCAAATGGCATTCTACCAAACATGGATCCAATGAATAATAATAATCATGTGATTTTAACTCGGTCGTCCAGAAGATAGCGTCAGAAGACTCCGGATGATGATGAAGATGGTGTTATAAATTTGGCTCGAATCTTTTATATGCTAAAAGAGCAACATGAGGCTATAACTCAGTTGCAAAAGAAAAGTAGCAGAGCAAGCGCATCAGATAAAGATTGCCCTGTCCGTAATGATAAACCAGGTCGGGAAGAGGACCGAGTCGACGAGAAAGCAAATGGCTCGGGGACTAATGAGTCCTCAGGTCTTGAAAATTCTTGAAGATCTAACTAAACGAATTGACACCAATGAAAAGAAGGTTGAAACCTACAATTCACGAGGAGATCAGATTTCTAGGGCACCTCCGATCTTGAAGGAGCCGGACTCGAAGAGATACATTCAATTATCGTTCTCACCTAGTGTAGCATTAATGTTTATACCGAAGAGGTTTAAAATGTCTGACCTCCTAAAGTATGTTGGGACAACGGATCCACATGAGCATGTGATGTCATATACTTATGCAATAAAAGGAAATGACAGGCATTCAGATGAGATTGAATCGATGTTGTTGAAGAAATTCGGCGAAATGCTTTCAAATGAGCAATGACTTGGTATTCTATGTTGCTTGAGCATTCTATTAATTCATTTGAAATACTTGCAGATACTTTTATAAAGGCTCATGCCAGGGCTCGGAAGGTTCAAGCAAGGAAACCGGATGTTTTCAAAATTGCACAGAAAGATACGGAGTTGCTGTGGGAGTTCGTGACCAGATTTCAAAAGGAGCGGATGCTACTTCCCTGAGTACCGAATGAGTGGGCAGCTGAAGCTTTTACCAAGGGGCTAAATCCTAGGAGCTCCAGTGCTTCGTTGAAATTAAAGGAGAACCTGTTTGAATTCCCGGCCGTAACGTGGGCAGATATGCATAACAAGTACGAGTCCAAGATCAGGGTGGAAGATGATCAGCTTGAACTTCTACCGGGGACAGCAGGGCAGAATAAAAACTTTGATAAGTCAAAGAGGGTAGTCGACTCGGAGCCAAAATCTTCAGATCGAATCGGAGTCGCAACAATCGCAACATCCTATCGGACAAATGAGATATACATAATGATCGAGGGTCTACCAGTAGGGAAACAACATAAATAGGGAAGCAAACAGAATCGGTTGAGCCCCAACATATCATAAATATGATTATCGGAGGAATAGATGTTCCGAAGGGAGCTTTCATGACTGCAAAAAAATTAAAGTCTCAATTAAGATCTAGAGACTATGTGCTGGAGGGAACAATTTCTTTCAATGATGAAGACGCGAAGGGCATCATTCAGCCTCACAATGATGTGTATTTCTGTCTTTATCAATAAATTTCAGATTAAGCATATTTTGATTAATCCAGGTAGCTCGGCCAATATAATCTGGTGGAAACTGGTGGAGCAGTTAGGGCTATTGGACCAAATTATTCTGGTAGCTCGGGTTCTCAATGGATTCAACATGGCAAGCGAGACTACGAGGGGGGAATTCATTCTTCCAGTCAACGCAACCTGGATAATTCAGCAAACGAAGTTTTATATTATTGAAGGCTAGATGAGGTACAACGCACTGTTCGGCAGGCATTGGATACATGAAATGAGAGTCGTTCCTTCGATGTTGCACATGATGTTAAAGTTATTGAGTCCAAAGGGAATAAATACCATTCGTGGGGAAAATCTAGAAGCAGGGGAAATGTTCGCAGTAGAGGAAGCGGTGCAAGTGTTGAAAGAAGTGAATGATTTAAGTAAAGGCAAAGAAGTTAAATAGCAATCACAAGACTCAGACTCTTCGAGTTCGAAGAAAGAAGAGGAGTATAAAATAAACTTCAAACATGAAGAGGATTACTTCCGTGTCCTGAGGTAATTCATGCTGCCAGATGATTCGGATACCACAAAGTCAACCGTAGAGGAACCAGAACAAGTCTTCTTCTTAGTGCATTTACCGGATAGAAAGGTATAGCTGGGCACCGGGTTATCCCCGGAGCTCAGGCTTAAATTAATTGAATTTCTTAAAGCTAACTCCAATTGGTTTGCCTTGTCTCATTTAGACATGACATGTATTCTACCGGAGATCACAACTCACAAATTGAGTTTGGACTCAAGCTTTCCCGTGGTAAAGCAAAAGAGAAGGCCAATGGCTGAGTTCGAGTATAAATTCGTCAAGGAGGAGGTAGCAAAGATTTTGAATATAGGTTCAATTTGGGATGTAGTTTACCCGGCTTGGCTAGCTAACATAGTGGTTGTACCTAAAAAAGGCAATAAGCTGAGGATGTGTATAGATTTTAAAGATTTGAACAAGGCATGCCCAAAGGACTTTTTTTCTTTGCCGCACATTGATCGAATGATTGATGCCACGACAGGGCATGAGATGTTAAGTTTTATTAATGCTTACTCCGGGTACAACAAGATTCGGATAAATCCGGAGGATCAAGAGAATCTTCGTTTATAACTAGGTATGGGACCTATAGCTATAATGTAATGTCATTTGGTTTAAAAAATGCCAAAGAAACATATCAACGCCTAGTTAATCACATGTTTGTGGATCAAATAGGAAATAAATGGAAGTTTATATTGATGATATGTTAGTAAAGTCCTTGTAAGCAGATGAGAATTTAAAGCATTTGCAGGAAACATTTGACGTGCTCCAAAATTAAAATATGAAGCTAAAAAATGATCAAAGTCATCAAAGAGATTTGAGGATTTGACAAAAAATTACTTGTCCGGTTTATCTCTCAATGTCCATTCGTGGTAAGTGGTAGCGTAGTATTGTTTCGAGAAGAAAAAGGTACGCGGTTTCCAATTTATTATGTGAGTAGGACATTGGATAGTGTAGATACTAGGTACTCTCACTTAGAAAAATTAGCTTTAGCATTAATAATGGCTTCTAGAAAGTTGATACCGTATTTTCAATGTCATCCCATATGTGTAGTAATAATCTATTCACTAAAAATGTGATGCATAAACCGGAACTGTCCAGTAGATTAGCCAAATGGGCAGTGGAAATTAGTGGGTATGACATAGAGTATAAACTGAAAACGATTATAAAGTCTTAGGTTTTGGCACACTTCGTAGCGGACTTTACACCTGGAATGATTCCCGAAGTAGAATAAGAACTTTTATTAACCTCAGGAAAAACTTTGGGGGTCTGGACCTTGTACATAGACAGAGCTTTGAACGTGAAAGGGTCTGGGCTCAGGGTAGTGCTTAAGACACCGGCATTGTATATTATTAGGCAGTCAATAAGAACTGTATAATTAACTAACAATGTAGTTGAGTATGAGGCTATGATTGCAGGTTTAGAATTGGCAAGGATCCTGGAAGGCCGAGGTCATTGAAGCAAAATGTGACTCACTTCTGTTTGGCAATCAAGTCAATGGCGTGTTCAAAGTAAATAAGGAAAGGATGCAAAAATACGTAGAGAAAATTCAAGTGATATTGCATCGGTTCAATGAATGGACCATGGAGCATGTGTATCTTGCGCAAAGCAATGAGGAAGATGCCTTAGCTAATTTATGTTCATCCGTAGAAGCGGAGGAGTTCAATTCAGGAATCGTTATGCAGCTGCTTAATTTTGCGACTGATGGTGGTCATGCCTAAGTGAATACATCAAGCTTGACTTGGGATCGGCGTAATAAGTACATCGACTACCTTCAGGATGGAAAGTTGCCTACGGACCCAAAGGAGTATAGGGCCCTTCGTACAAAGGAACCTAGATTTTGTTTGGTTGATGGTTAGTTGTACTGAAGATCTTTTTACAGTCCTCCAACAAGATGTTTAGGACCCTAGGAATCTGATTACGTGATGTGTGAGGTTCACGTATTGGTTCAAAAATTGATTAGGGTCGGGTACTATTGGTCAAAGATAGAGGAAGATACAAAGAACTTCGTTCGAAAATGTAACGAATGCCAAAGGCACGCACCCATGATTCATCAATCGGCGGAACTCATGCATTTGGTTTTATCACCATGGCTATTCATGAAATAAGGGATGGATATTGTAGGGCCATTCCCATAGGCACCTGGAGAGGTACGTTTTATCTTTTTTTATGACTGATTATTTTTCTAAGTGGGTTGAAGCGAAGGCCTTCAAGAAATTCAAAGAAAAATAGGTCATTGATTTTATATGGGACCATATGATTTGCCGATTCGGCATACCAACGAAGATCACTTGTGATAATGGTTGTCAATTTATTGGAAGAAGGTAAATGACTTTCTCGAAGGATTGAAAATCAATAAGATAGTATCGACTTCATACCACCCGAGTGAAAATGGGCAAGCAGAGTCAACAAATAAAATGATTATTCAAAATCTGAGAAAGAGACTGAAGGAGTCAAAATGCAAGTGGAAAAAGATTTTTTCGAAGGTATTTTGGGCATATAGGACAACGCCAAAGTCTAGTACCGGTGAGACAGTTTTTCCTTGATTTACTGGGCAGAAGTGCTGATTCCGATGGAAGTTGGAGAGCCGAGCTTAAGGTTTAGTATTGCAACCGAAGAATCAAACAACGAAGTTATGGCTGTCAAGCTCGACTTAACGGATGAATATCAAAGATTGCATTACTACAGTTAGTATCCCAAAAGAAAAGGATATGTCAATACTACAATCGAAGGGCTAATCTTAGGCACTTTCAAGTAGGGACTTGGTTCTATGAAAGGTAACCCTCAACACTAAAAATCCCAACGAAGGGAAATTAGGCCCAAATTGGGAGGACCCTACAAAGTGTCAAGAATAACTAGTAAAGGCTCGTACCAGCTGGAACCTGAAGATGGTCAATAGTTGCTGAACAACTGGAACGTTGCACACTTGAAACGATATTACTCTAAGGTATGCGTTTTACTTGAATTTCATTTTGTTTCGATGGAACTAACTTTTGTAGGAGCAACACCAGAGTCATGGGTTAAATACTGAGCAGAAGTTAGAGTTAGGTCTTAAAACACGTGTTGCACTCTTTTTCCCTTAGTGCGTTTTTATCCCGAAAATGGTTTTTCGGTAAAGTTTTTAATGAGGCAATAATGTAAAGCGTGTTACTAAATAGCTTAAGATCAGACAAACACTAGGGATTGAGGACTTCCCAATATTTAAAAGCAAGTAGTGTTTGAATTCTAGTAACTTCAAATACAAACACTAGGGGACTGTCATACCCTCATAAAAGAAGGAAAGGAATTTATGAAGTAAGTGCGAGTCTCAAAGCTATTTGAAGTCCTGAAGCTATTTCAAAGTTTTTTTATTGTAAGGGTTAAAAGATCGAATGAATATTTCCCAAATAGTTTTGATGTTATGACAAAAATATAAAGACAAAAAGATCGAATGAATCTTGCCCAGTTGTATGACTGATGCAAAATTTAAATGAAAACACTTTTGTTCGATTGTAACCATTTGCACACTCTTATTTTCGGTCGATCGATAAAACCTTTAGTCTTACAAGCTAATGAATTTGGTAAAGTCCTTAACTAGGACTGACGTCCTAAATGTAACCAGAAAAAAAAAAAAAGTAAAGTACGCTTCTAAGGCATGGGTTAGAATGAACCCAACCTATTTCTAAAGACACTTGAAGTTATCTAAAAAGTTGGAAGTAACGAAAGATCCAATATTCATTCCCGAAGTGAATATGAGACGTCTTATTCATAAGAATAAAATTAAGGTCCTTATATTTAAGTCATTAAATGACCCAAATCAGAGGAAATTACACGGTGTAGAGCGAACTAATGTGAAAAGTTTGTTCAAATTATTTAAGTCATTTTTAAGATCGAAAATAATTTTATTCGGCCCGACGCAAACTAAGTGTTGGTTTGTTTAGTTAAGATTCCGAACACAGAGGTAGTTAGCCCGAGTTACGTTGGGAGGTAATTTGTCTAAGTGTTGAATATAAGAAGACAATGACACACATCGAATAATGGTTAAGTCATAATAAAAGAAATATTCATTTCATATATAAGGTTGGTGAGTGCCCAGAACAAAATAAAGAAAATATAAGTACAAAGGCATCTAAGCCTAGCTCTTAATCGGACTCGGATCCAGAGTCCTTTGGACATCTTCGGAGTTGTCTCCGGTCAATTGGCGTACAAAGGAAATTTTGTCCTAGCTCTTAATATAAGTACAAAGGCAATTTTGGCATCAATATCCTAGATCCCATCACGAGCTTGTTCCAAAGTGAACCTCTGGACATTCTATTTTATGTGATCAGTTTTTAGCACTGTCCAAGCCATTTCGGCCTCCACATCGGCCAGAGCCTGGTTTCGTTCAGCCGAGACTTGAGCAAGTTGGGCTGAAATCTCAACATACGTCTAATTCGAAGCTTTAAGTTCATTCCTCATGCCTTAGTTGGTTTGGGCTTGTTGGTCGGCCTGATCTTGAGCCATATTTAGTACAGCTACATCGGCGGCCCTACCAGCTTCCATTGCAGCAAGCTCGACAGCAAGACAATCGAGGTCAGCACTTAGAAATTCTACTTGCTGAGACTGGTGGTGTTGATTCTCTTCTTGTTCCCCGAGCTATTGGGTAAGGACTTCAAAATCTTGGAAGAGTTTTTCATTCTCTTCCTTGAAGATCCTATTTTCCTCAGTGACAAGCTCGAGGTCGTTCATCGCTTGGAGGAAGTTTCCCTTGACTTGGTCTAATTTAGTCCGGACAGTGGGCAAATCGCCGATCTGCTGCAATTGGACATATTTTTGCTGAAAAAGCCCTTTTAGGTGCTGGATTTCTTTCTCTTGGGCATCCAGTTGCCCCTTAAGGTGCTCGTTTTCATCCAAGCATCGGATAAGGCCCTTAAAAATAAGCATGGAGGACTGCAAGATTGAAAATTAAGGTGAAATTAGAAAATGAAAAATAATACAAGTGTTAATTAAAGCAATCAAGAAGAATACAAACCCGATTGGCAGCGTGCATACCCTCGTTGAAGAGGCATGGCTAAGACACATTCTGCATTTTCTCCTTATCGGACTCAAAAATGAAGGGCCTCATGTAGTTGGAAACATCAACCGGGAAGGATAAGAAGTTAGTGTCCTCAGGGAAGGAAGTTGTCGCCGATCTCATTCTTTTTTAATATGCGCTTGGGGCTAGGAAAATGTTAACAAGTTTGGATCGGGAGCTGGCATGGTTCGTCGAGGCTCGAGAATACTTGGTCATTTTTTGAGGAATAACCAAATGCGAGAACCAGGCAATGTGAGCACACTCAGCCCGAACTGCGGAGGTGCCATCCTCTTCAAAGAGGCGGTCAAAATCTTCTTGCCCAAAGGTATGGGCTAGTTGTAATGATGGAGGAGGAGTTGAAGTAAAAGTCTTGGTTTTTATAACCAATGGCTCCCCATCCGTTTCTTATTCATTAATGATGACGGATTTTATGACCGGTGGTACGGGGCAGGAGTAGTCACGGCCTCGGTTGGAGGTAAAATTGGTTCGGCTGCTTCAGTAGCAACAATTTCTTCTCTCAATTCGGTCGGAGTGCCTTCCACCGGAGTGGTGGTGGCAGTAGTGAAGGTTTTTCTAACCCAGCTATCATCTGGAGAGATGTTTGTATCTTGATCTCGGGAAGAGCCTCCCGCCTCCGAGCTTCTTTTTCTCTTTTTAGCGACCGAAGGTGACTTCGGAGATTTTGAGGATTTGCTTTTTTCAGGTTTTTTCTTGGGTACCTCGGTGATGTGCTGAACCGATATGGCTAGGTCAAATACTGGATTGGAGACAGCTGGAGCAGCAGAAGGGTTGGACCTCAGGGTCGAGGATCTCTTCGATAGACATGCAAGTTCAGAAAATGGAAGGAGTATAAAAGAGCACAAAATAGTTATTAAACCTAAGTAGGAGGGTTAGGTGAATGCCTGTGGTTTGTGACTGTGGTTTCAGGCTACCCATCATTTATTAGAAAGTTATTTCCATGTCCGCGTCTTGTGTGGATATGTGCTGATTATTTTCTTGACCCAATCATGGAGTTTATCCACATGGTTCGGAATCCATTGGACGGCTGAAAAGATGAACACAAATCTTTGGAAGAGCGGGTCATTTAGATTAAAAAGGGGGGGAAGAGCTTCAATACTTACGCTGCATGTTCCACTTCTCCGGGAAGGGCATGTACCTCACCAGAATGATTTCAGCGGTCAGAACCGCAACAAAATGTTTCAACCACCCCCTATCTCGGTTCTCATTGACATTGGAGAGGATGGAGAATTTACCTCGGTTAGAAAGCTAGACTATTCCACCACGAAAGAATCATGGCACATATAAACGGATCATATGATTCAAAGTAAAGTCCTCTTTGACCAAGTTGGCCAATAAATGGAGGCATGTTACAATCTTTGAGATGGCGGACCAATTTTTACAAGACACAGGTTTAGATCCTGCACATCTCGAGGATCACACGATCGATCGGGGGGTCAAGTTTAAAAGTGAAGGGGTAGGTGTATATGTTGGAGGTTCCATACCTCAAGGTGGTGATGTCATCATCCAGATCGGGGATGATGATCCCAAATAATTTTTACCAACCACACTCATCTCAGACTCTTTTGAGGTCGGAGGCCTTGATAGAGGATGGCCAGTTTCTAGCCTCCTCTCCCCGGTCAGATTTCTTAGAGGTCGTTTGAACGACGAACTCTATGTCGAAGTGGAATGTTAGAGGCAGCATGTCGTAGGCTCTAGATTTGGTAGCAGCCTGGGTTTTTGCAGTTTTACCGGTGCCGGTGACCTCTTTAGTGGTCGGCGGTGGTGAAGTCGCTGGAGAAGATTGCCTAGAGGAAGATCGAGCATTCTTGGCCATTGTGATAAAGGTTTGAATATTTGAGGGTATGAAGATTTGAAGATTAGAAAAATATCTAGAGATTTGAAGGTTGTTCGCTCGAAGGATGAAAAGACATTTACCAAAAGGTAAATGTAAAAAGAGAACAAGAAGGGGGTCTTATAAGGGTAAAGTCATCATTACGAAATACTTCAGTTCGTGAATCGAAGTGACGGTTCAATCAAGGTTTACCACGTGACCAGAGTCGCAGAGTGATAAGACGTGAGTCAGATTTTGAGAATTGTAAACGTTACATTTTCCAGCTTATTTCAGAGTAGTTTGAAAGAAAGCTTAGAAGAGAAGGCACCGGAGGGATCATTTCCACCTCCCATCACTATGGTAAACTTTGAATCGGGAAGTGTAGGGACTATCTGTGTAGGTTGAAAAACCGACACGACACGTGACATGGTTTAGGTGAGAGGTTGAAGGGTGTAGCAGTGTTGTGCACCCATTGTGAGATACTTCGGGTTGAGTCCAGTTTGAAGAATAGGATTAGGCAAGAGCCGAACCAAGTGACGTTGGGTAGGCGACCGAAGGAGTATATTGCGGATCCGCTCCAGATTTGGTGCCAGCCACATGAAGATGCCCTAATCTACGATGCCATAACTTGACTTCATTATAAGAAGAAGCATTCAAGGCCTGTGTGGAGGTTATTGTCATTTAATTACATTAAATTAGAGAATGATTCTCGGATATAAATATCTTATATTCATATCTATAAAAGGAGCTCAACCTTCATGTTGGAAGGAGATCACATTCTCATTTTACTTACTTGCAAGATTTCTCTGTAATCTTAAGTTGTACAAGCTCTTTACATTGGCTTGGGCTCGAAGAAATTCTTCTATGGACCGAACCAAGTTCTAATCAAGATAACACCAACTTGGACTACTTCTTTTACTTATTCTCATTCACTTAATTATTGTTAATTGGCTTCTATATTTACTTACAAATCGATCCACATATCCTTAAAATCACTTACAAATTTAAATGTATCTTTTTTGGTGTAAACAGTCAGAATCAAGATATATGATATCATGAAATTATGTTTCAGAAGTACATTTAGTACTTGATGTAGGTCAATCGGACTAAAACAGAGCATATATATTAGAATCTAACTTCCGAGGACGTTTCAGGTGTTATGAAGGATTTATAAGCTTATGGGATAAGGTTGAAGAGAAAATATTTAGTTAAAGTGTTCTACTGGAGCTAACCGTTGTAGAGGTTACATGAGAGCTCTAGCAAGACATGTGTAACAAAAGTATACAGTTGTTGGGCAGCTCCAGTATTATTCAAGGCATATTCAAGGACAAGCATTAGATAGGGAGAAAATAACAATCCAATATTCCTTTTTGAGTATTATGTCAAGTTTATGTTTTAAGACTTTGCACGAGTTCAATTATTTTAAGACTTGTTGGGTTGATTAAGGCTAAGAGTTAAGGGGCTTGGGGGAGTTTCTCTGATCAAGTTGGAGAAATTGTAGAGCTACTAATTTTTGTTGTCAGTTGGTGCATCACTTTTGTGCTGCCAATGTGCAATTACGAAGGTTCAATTCTGAGTAGCCCGCAAAAGCAAAGACTTAGGTACAATTGTGAGTCTGGAACTTAAATGACCTACAAATTGAGTAAGTAAACAAAAATACCTCACTAAAAAAAAAGACAAAAGTACCTCTTGCGTAGTAAATTACTGCACAATAGGACTTAACCGTAACAGTGCGGTTAAGTCCTATTGCGTAATAATTTACCACGCAATAGGGGTAAACATTTTTTTGTTAACTGTTTTACTGCGCAATACGTGCACTTTGTTTTTTTCATTCTTCGATAAAAGATTAGTCATGTATCATGACTCGAAACGTAAATATTTTATATAGAACCTGATATTTTTTTCTACGAACAATAATGTAGGCTCAATACATCAAGGATACATAAATGTTTGAATCATTTTTAGGGGTTGTAAAGTGGCCGAAGTAAGTTTTGTTTAAAAACTTTTTATCATTAGGTTTAAGTTTTTTATTTTATAAGGTTTTAATTTAAGCGTGTTATTTTTCAATCAACTTTATTTCGAATATGCTGAGAAAATTATTTTTTTGAAAATTGGATTTCCAACGTTGAAATTGACTTTGAAAGATACATTACCACGTGATTTTGACCTTGAAATCTATTGTATATCATTAGATATTTAATGAAAACATTTAAAATATAAAATCAATTTGGGGGGAAATTCAAATTGAATGGGAAAAGAGGTGTTTTTCTAAAAATTGATCACGCCAAACCGTCGGCTAGATCTAAAAAAGTCGCTTAAAACCGACATCCTAACACAAAGTTATGACCATTTAAAGTTTCACCAATTTACAGTACAACTAGTTTCTCTCGCTATGCTCCTTAATTTTTATTTACATTTTTATCTAATTGAATTAGATTTATATACCTACTTATGTCAAAGTTTCCATTATATATCAATTAATTTTCATCCCACATTATTTAAATCAAAGCTTTATAAATTAATTTACTTCAATCTGGCATGTCAAAGACAAATGTACCATTAAACATCACAATAATTTATCAATAAAGGATTAGATAATTAATATTACAAGATAATGAATAATTTATTTGTACAGATACAACACCTATATGAATTCCAACGTTCACCTGGGACTCATCGATAGATAAGTACTTAGTCTATAAGATAATCATAGGTTATAGGTCATAGGTCAAAGCTACAATTTACAACAACAACAACAACATACCTAGTGAAATCCCACACTGTGGGGTCTGGGGAGGGTGGAGTGTACACAGACCTTACCTCCACCTTGGTAGGTAGAGCGGTTGTTTTCGGGAGACCCTCTGCTCAAAGAAAGAGCATAATCACAAGCAACGCAATCAAAACAAAGCAAGAGTAAAGAGTAAAGCAAGAGAAACAGTCAGATTCAGATAAGAAATTAAAGCAGTATAAAGTCCATTCAAACAAAAGGAAGCAGTATGTAACACAACTAAATAAGCTAAACAAAATACACTAACGAATACATAAAAGCATAAATCAAGCTACAGTGGATTATAAAGCAATAATGTGTTTATAAGTGTGATAGGCTAATCGGGTCTATAGTAATAACACTACAACTATCAATTTGTAAGCATAAGTAGGACTACGCTCGAGTACCTACTAATCTTCTACCCTAATTCGTGTCCTCCACAACCCCCTATCTAAGGGCATGTACTTAGTAAGTTGCACCTGCACCATATCCCGTCTAATCACCTCTCCCCAATAATTCTTCGGCCTACCTCTACCCCTCCTGAACCCGTCCATAGCCAACGTCTCACACCTCCGCACTGGGGCATCTGTGTCTCTCCTCTGCACATGCCCGAATCATCTTAACCTCGCTTCCCGCATCTTATCCATCACTAAGGCCATTCCCACTTTCTCCCGGATATCATAATTTCTAATCTTATCTCTCCTTGTATACACATCTATCTCAGCATCCTCATCTCCACAACTTTAATCTTTTGTATGTGAGAAGTCTTGACTGGCCAACACTCCACCCCATAAAACATAGTCGGTCTAAACACCACCCTGTAGAACTTGCCTTTATGTTTTGGTGGCACCTTTTTGTCGCAAAAGACTCCAGATGCGAGACTCAATTTCATCCACCTTGCCCCAATACGATGTGTAACATCGTCATCAATCTCTCCATTCCCTTTGATAATGGACCCTAGGTACTTAAAGCATCTTTTTTTTAGAATGAGTCGAGTACAAAGCCTTACCTTCACGCCTATATCAGGGTTGCTCCCATTGCTGAACTTGCACTCCAAATATTTTGACTTGGTCCTACTCAACCTGAACCCTTTAGACTCCAAAGTCTGTCTCCAAACCTCCAGCTTGGCATTCACTCCACTGTGAGTCTCATCAACCAGGACTATGTCGTCTACGAATAGCATACACCATGGTACCTCCTCCTGGATTTGTCGTGTCAGTCCATCCATCACCAAGGCAAATAGAAATGGGCTAAGAGTTGATCTCTGGTGCAACCCCATCATCACTGGGAAGTGCTCTAAGTCTCCTCCTACTTTTCGTACTCTAGTCTTGGCTCCATTATACATATCTTTGATCGCCCTATTATACACCACAAGTACACCTCTAACCTCCAAACATCTCCATAGAACTTTCATAGGGACTTTGTCGTATGCCTTGTCGAGGTCGACAAAAACCATATGTAAGTCTTTCTTCCTATTTATATATTGCTCCACCAACCTCCTAATAAGATGAATGGCTTCAGTAGTCGAACGCCCTGGCATGAATCCAAAATGGTTCTCGGATATATACACGCCTCTTCTCACCCTCATCTACACGACTCTTTCCCAAACTTTCATAGAGTGGCTCAGCAACTTGATACCCCCATTGTTATAGCAACTCTAGATATCACCATTGTTTTTGTACAAGGGAATTATTGTAATCCTCCTCCATTCTTCGAGCATTCTTGTCGTCTTAAAAATGGCGTTAAACAACTCAGTCAGACACTCCAAACCAGCCATTCCTGCGCTCTTTCAAAATTCAACTGGGATCTCATCAGGCCGAGTCGCTCGTGCGAGGCTTTACATCTGACATTCGTTGGGATTCTCTCTTCGGGAACCTGTGCCCCAACCTTTTTAGGCGCATCCTGCGAATAACACCCATAACCTCCTCAACCTTAATGCTTCTACAATACCCAAAATCCATGTGCCTACCAGAATGCTCCAGATCTCCCAGCACAATAACTCCATCTCCTTTTTCATTCAAGAGTTTGTGGAAGTAAGACTGTCACCTCCGCCTAATATGCGTTTCCTCCACCAGTACTTTGCCGTCCTCGTCCTTGATGCACCTCATTTGATCTAAGTCACGGCCCCTCCTCTCTCTTGTCTTGGCTAGTCTGTACAACTTCTTATTTGTGCCTTTCTCCTCTAATACCATATATAGGCGTTCGAGATCCGCCGTTTTCGCTGCCATAACCGCTAGATTTGCCTTCTTCCTCGCCATTTTATATAGTTTCCTATTCGTCCACATCTCCACCTCATCTCCGCTTTTTGTCAATTTCACATACGTTGTTTTCTTTGCTTCCACCTTCTCTTGAACTTCACCATTCCACCACCAGTCCCCTCAATATCCACCACGATAACACCGCGAGACTCCTAGAACTTCTCTGGATACCTCACGAATGCAACTGGTCGTCCTGTCCCATATAACGGTCGCATCCCCACTACTCCCCCAAGCCCCCTTGGCCATTAACCTCACCCCCATCTCCTTTGCACTAGCCATGGTCATACTCCCCCAGTTTATTCTTAACCTGTCATCCACAACCCTCTTTTTCTTCTTCTCCAACTTGATCTCCAAATCCATCACTAAAAGCTTATGTCGGGTTGTAAGATCCTCCTTCGGAATAACCTTACAGTCTTTACAAAGACCTTTGTCAACCTTCCTAAGGAGCAGAAAGTCTATCTGAGTCTTAGCCACCGAACTACGGAAAGTCACCAAGTGTTCCTCATTCTTCAGGAATCCAGCATTGGCTATCACCATCCCACAAGCTCTAGAGAACTCCAAAGTGAGATGGCTCCCCCATTCCTGACCCCGAGTCCAAATCCTCCATGAACATCGTCATAACCCCCTGGAAGTGACTCGATATGTCCATTGAAATCCCCTTCTACAAATAACTTCTCAGTGGGTGGTATACCTCCTACCACTTCATCTAAATCCTTCTAAAAACGTCTTTTCTCCTCCTCGTCCAAGCCCGCTTGTGGTGCATAAAAAGCTAATAATGTTCATAGTGAACCCTCCAACTACCAACTTAATCGCCATCATCCTGTCATTGACCCTCTTCACCTCTACCACCCGATCCCTTAGTTCGCTGTCTACCAAAATGTCTACTCCATTCCTATACTTCGACCTACCGAAGAACCATAACTTATACCTGTCTACATCTTTAGCCTTAGGTCCTACCCGTTTGGTCTCTTGGACACATGCAATATTAATAATCCTTTTCTTAGGAATCTTAACTAGCTCAATGGCCTTCCCTGTTAAAGTCCCAATATTCCAAGACCCTATTCTCAGCCTAGCATCTCCCTTACTCCCCTACCTCTTGCCCTCGTCCGCGACCGAGAACATAACCCTAGTCTACCATCATTCACCATAGTCACTAGAGAAAAGACACAAAGATTAATAATCCAAGGTTAATGCTAACACACAAAGGAAGCAATACTAGAGCACAAGTTAGCAAGAATCTAGAGGTAAGTCAAGCTACTACAGATCCGAATGATAAAACAAAGGGCAACAAGAATACACGCAAAATTGAACAACACGGATAAGAACAAATATTGAGTACAGACAACTGAAGTTTCCAACTCCATGCTGATAAAAACTGTTACACACCAGAAATTGTTGTTCACGTACCGGAAAACACTGTTCACTACCTAAAATCATTATTCCTACCGGAAACCACTATTCACTGCCAGACGATGTTGCAGATCTAATGATACCTGAAGAAAAAAATGAGAGAGAGACCGCCGAAGACTGCTTGATGCAGTGGCTGGCGGCGGCGGCGATGATGTGGCGGCACCGGAGAGCTAGGCTTAGGGATGGGTATTTCACCTTTCACCCGAGGCTCGAGTTCGAACAAAAGCGGGAAAAAAATATAGCAATGAAAATCAGAGGAAAAGAGAACGTTAGAGAAGGTTAACGATTTGTTCGTTAAAGATAATTAGTTATCTTAGTTTTTATTATCGTTTATTACTAACTTGTGTGACATCTTAAATTAATTAGGAAAACAAATCTCGACATATTCGAAATAAAGCTGACTAAAAAGTAACACGCTTAAATCAAAACCTTAAAAATAAAACACTTAAACCTAATGAAAACAAGTTTCCAAACAAAATTACTTCGGGCAGTTTACAACCCCTAAAATGACGATCCTAACACTTAGGTATCCTTGATGTATTGAGCCAAGATTATTGTTCGCAGAAAAAAATATCAGGTTCTATATAAAATATTGATGTTTCTGAGTCTTGACATGATTAGTTGGTCAAAATATGAAAAAAATATGTCTAAGTGTTAAAATAAAAAAGTTACCCAAAATATTTTTTTTACCCGTATTGCGTAGTAAATTCACTTGCTCAGTTGGTGGGTCATTTAAGTTTGGGACTTGTACAATTGTGAATCACGTGTGAGGTTAAACTTCACAAAATGTAAAAATAAAGACTGCAATTGCGATGAGTCAGGACCAAATCCTACTCTGCAAATGAGACTCTTTGACCATGAATGCGTAAGTCAGATAGTCCGCAAATGCGATGAAAGTGTCACAATTACGATGAGACTCCAAATATAAAATGATAAATTTCTTTGAAATCAGAGTTCATTTTACAAGTTTTGGGAGTTCCAGGCTATAGAATTTCACTGTTTTTGAAGGGAATGATCATGGAACTTTGAGGTAACATTATTATGAGTTTATTTGAGTTAAACATATGATTATGCATGGATGTTTAGATAAAATACTAGAGATTTCAAGTGTTCTAAGATGAGTTTTAACCTTAAGTCTCCTAATGAAAATTAGATATTAAACTAAGTAAATTGGATCAAGATCGAATTTGACTTTTGAGTTGACTCAGACTTTGAATTGTCCTGAAAGTATAAGACCTAATTTAACACGTATATTTAACTCTGATAATGTGTACTTTGCATAGATTGAAAGTCGTTGAGCAAGTACGCGCATGAGAATCGATTTGGCTTTAGGTCAAGTTTGACCGTTAAGGTAAGAGTGATGTGATTCGTATTTAAACTATCTAGTTTGTGTGCGGGAAATTATGAGCTTTTAGTTACTTTTAAGTATTCGGTACAACCTCGAGGGCCTTAGCATTTTGTATTTGCACTATTTTGTAATCTCTCCTTTTAAAAATATTTGTCTTATTTTTTATTTTAGTCTGTTTCAAAATGAATGTTTCTTTTCTGGTTTGGTAATTCCTTTATTTCAACTTTCAACATGGCATGTTGAAGACCACAAGATTAAAGGCATTTTGATATATTCTACATATTTTTAATTAACAAACACATGATTTAAAAGTTTTATTTACTTTCTTAAATTACGTGTCAAGTCAAAACCACACAAACATTTTAAAACGAGGGGAACAATACTTTTAGCAGTTGTTGATAGCTAGTTGTCTATCTAGCAACTGTTAGTAGTTAAGACACTGAACATGTCTATTTAAAGGTTGTTGATACATGAGATATTTCTTCAGAAATTGTGATTTATTTCTCTTGTTAGCATTGTATTAAATTTCTATTCGAGTTAGAATGTGACAAATTAAATATATACATTGTCAAGCGATCAGACAAGTGGTCTATGCACCGAAAATGAATAAGACATAGGAATATAGAGATCCCGCACACTGTACAGTTTATGTGATTATGCCGAGTAAGACGAGTAGTCAATGCACTACGTAAGGCTGGTCAGACAGGCGGTTAATGCATCAAAGATGAGTAATATTAGCGAATATTCTCCAAATATTCCCTCTATATTTTGTAATTATGATAAATGTATATTTAAGGTAACTTATGATTCTAATTATATTAGGAATCAACCTTTGTAAGGTAATCAACCTTTGTACAACTATATATATTGTGAATAATTAAAGGAATCCCCAAGGGAAATTATTCCATCTTTCATGGTATGAAGAGCCTAAAACCTAAATCCCTTCTCTTCCTCATTCTCGGCCGAAATCAGAATTTTTTTTTCTGATTTCACAGAATTTTTTTTTTTCTTGGTTTCTTCCTCCCTTTCTCGGCCAAACTAGAAAATTCCCTTCCCTCGGCAGGCGGCAACCATGTCTTCCCCCACAAATTCCGGTTCATCCACTGGCACACTTGACAACCCCTCTCAATGTTCAGTATCTTCTTTTCATCCGACATTCGCCGTTAACAACATCAAAAATTTTATCCCTATAATTCTTGACCAAGAAGACTATCAATATTCCATGTGGATGGAACTATTCTACATTCATGCATGTGCATACAACATGCTCGATCATATTGACGAATTTGTTCCTCGTCCCACCGATGTTATAGACTCAATCTGGCGTCGTCTTGACGCCATCGTCAAACAATGGATCTACGGCACGTGAACTTTGGGTCCGGCTAGAAGAAATCTTTCAGGACAATAGAAATACTCGGGCCGTATATTTGAAAGAGAAATTCAATAATACCCACCTCGAGAATTTAACAACATGTCCAAATATTGTAAGCAACTAAAACTCATAACCGATCAACTATCCAACGTCGGGACTTCTGTTTCAGAAACCAAGATGGTGCTTCAACTTGTTGCGGGTTTACAAAAGGTTATGACACACTCGCAACAATGATTCAACAAGCTAACCCTCTCCCAAGTTTCAACAAGGCACGTTCACAACTATTGTTGGAAGAAACTAGACGTGCTAAACAAGAGGAACACAATCAAAAGGCCTTAGCCGTTGACGGGATGACAACACCTGCGGCTAGAAGCAACCAACAAGCAAGCAGCGAGCAGTCCCAGCAGCGAGCAGAGCAAGTGGCGGAGGTCGTGGCGGCAGAGGTCACAACAACAAAGGTAAGGGCTGCGGAAAGGGCCAATGCAACCAGCAGCAGCCAAAGCCGGCGGGCGGAACCCGGCAGCAGCAGGGCACAACCAGCGAAGCATCGGTTGCCCAAAGCGAACCGGGCCTCGCTCGCATGCGCGTGCCTGAGAATCTGGGGGCCTGGGTTCCAGCGGCCATGGTCGATCCGGCCTCTTGGGCCCTCGCCCGGCCACCAGCAAAGCAACAAAGAAGCAGCAGCAGCGGCCCACGGTCTGCGGCCCAGACAGAAGAGCTGGCCGCAGCCCAAGAAGAAGATGTGCCAGCGGCTTGGCCCCGACTGCTTTGGGCCAGGCCTACACCACCGTGAACCTTCAACAGCTCGACGACAATTGGTACATGGACACCGGAGCCACATCTCACCTCACCCGGTCGTCAGGTAACCTATCTCAACTACGTAGGTTAAAGTCTCCTCAATTTATTACTATCGACAATGGTCATCGCATTCCAATTAAAGGTTACGGTAACACACACACCAAACATCCACACCCACCTTTCTTCCTAAACCACATCCTATACACACCTAACATCATTAAAAACTTAATCTCTGTTAGAAAATTCACTAGCAATAATTTTATGTCTGTCGAATTTGACCCTTTTGGTTTTTCTGTGAAGGAACTCAATACGGGGAAAATTCTTACACGCTGCAATAGTGTGGGAGACCTCTACCCACTCACTCAATCTTCCGCTGTCAGACCGCAAGCACCTCTATCCCTTGCGGCGATCTCTCCCTCAACTTGGCACAGCAGACTCGAACACCCCGGAGACCTAGATTTTTATTTTCTTAGGACTTCTAAGCGTATTCAATGTAATAATGGAAAAATTGCCCAACACTGTTTTTCTTGTCCACTAGGCAAACATACTCGTCTTCCCTTTATGTCATCAAATAGTGTTACTTTTTCTCCCTTTGATAATGTTCATGCTGATTTGTGGACATCTCCGATTGCTAGCTCTTTGGGTCATAAATTCTATCTAGTATTCTTGGATGATTTTTCACATTTTGTCTGGATTTACCCACTGAAATTCAAATCTGAAGTTTTTGCAAAATTCCTCGAGTTTCATAAATTCATTAAGACACAATTTGAAAAACCTATTAAATCATTCCAATGTGATAAGGGACGTGAATTTAATAACTCGGCATTTCACAATTTCTGTT
This sequence comes from Anisodus tanguticus, assembly GCA_034509755.1. Taxonomy (NCBI): domain Eukaryota; kingdom Viridiplantae; phylum Streptophyta; class Magnoliopsida; order Solanales; family Solanaceae; genus Anisodus; species Anisodus tanguticus. The sequence goes on from CM067548.1 coordinate 18,873,368, forward strand.
CTAAACAAGGCATGGTTTTCCGTTTTTCTTGTCCCTATACTTCTTCCCAAAACGGAAAGGCTGAAAGAATTATACGTACCATCAATAACATGGTCCGCACACTTCTGTTTCATGCCTGCCTACCATCGCCTTTTTGGGTCTATGCTGTCAAAATGGTAGAATCCCTTCTAAATATTTTACCAACTAGCACACTCCAAAACAAAACCCCTACAGAAATCTTATACCGTAGGCAACCATCATATGATCACCTACGTATTTTTGGATGCTTATACTACTCCAACATAGCCTCCACTGCACCCCACAAACTTGCCCATCGCACTTTTCCATGTGTCTTCCTTGGTCTATCTCCTAATCATCGGGGCTACTTGTGCTATGACATTGCTACTCGCAAAATCATTGTCTCCCGTCACGTCACCTTTGACGAGACAACCTTTCATTTTTCAAATCTCTGGAAATTTCAGACCACCGATTACATCTTTCTCGATGAACCGAGTCTGTCCCCGGTCATCCAAAATCTATACCAACAGCAGCCCACTGTTCTGACAGTCTCGCCACTATCCGGCACCACCCCACCAGCTCTCACCCCTACGCCCCCGGGTCGAGTCACCACGCACCACCAAAGCAACATCGCTACCCCGCACTCTAGCAACCGGTCCGCGGTGTGCAGGTTTCCAAGCCAACCAAAGCACGATGAAAACGGCCCATCGAACTCGCGCCCACTGGTCCAAAACCAGTGGACCAGCACCCTCACAGCCCCGACCCACCACTACTGCCCGCACATCGCATAGAGACTCGTGCATAATACGGGATCTTCAAACCCAAGGTTCAATTCAATCTCTCCACACAAACCTTATCACCCATTCCAAAAAATCCAAAACTAGCAAAACTGGACCCAAATTGGAATGCAGCCATGTGCGAGGAATTTAACGCTTTAACCAAGCAGAACACTTGAGATTTGGTACCTAGACCAGCTGGTGTGAATGTTATCCGGTGTATGTGGCTATTTCGTCACAAGTCAGAGACAATGGTGACTTAGAGAGGTATAAAGCAAGACTAGTTGCCAATGGCACTAATCAGCAGGAGGGTATTGATTGTGGTGAGACATTCAGTCCGATTGTTAAACTAGCCACTATTCGGACTGTTCTCAGTATTGCTATGGGCATCATTGGCCGATTCATCAGCTTGATGTCAAGAATACGTTTCTTCATGGGGATTTGAAAGAGATAGTGTACATGCATCAGCCTCCTGGCTTTGTTCATCCGGCAGCTCCGCAGTTTGTGTGTCATCTCAGGAAGTCATTGTATGGATTGAAACAAGCACCCCACACTTGGTATGATCGGTTCGCCAGGTATCTTCTGCAAATTGGTTTTGTATGTAGCAGGTGTGATACATCTCTCTTCGCTCTTCACCGAGGTAGCAGCACTGCATATTTGTTATTATATGTCGATGACATTGTTCTTACTTCCTTATCTGACGGGTTGAAGAATGAAATCATTGCTCTACTCAAAACTGAATTTGCTATGACTGACTTGGGCAAGCTAAGTTATTTTTTGGGTATATCAATGACAAGATCTGCAGCCACTATGTTCCTGTGTCAGTGTAAGTATGCAGAAGAGATAGTGTACAGGGCCAAGATGGCAAATTGTAAAATTATGCCAACTTCGGTGGACTCAAAATCCAAGCTTAATACAAATGACGGTGCGCTAGTTTCTGATCCCACTCTATATCGGAGTCTAGCAGGTGCTCTTCAGTATCCTACATTCACTATGCCTGATATTGCATATGCCGTTCAGCAGGTGTGTCTGTTCATGCACGACCCCCGAGAGTCCCATTTTGCCACCCTCAAACGTATTATCAGATACGTTAAGGGCACACTAGACTTCGGATTACATCTATACCCCTCTGCCCCAACCAAGCTACTTGCCTACACGGATGCAGATTGGGCAGGATGCCCCGACACACGTCGCTCCACCTCAGGTTACTGTGTATTTCTTGGGGATAATCTTATCTCATGGTCCGCCAAGCGGTAGGCAACACTTTCTCATTCGAGTGCTGAAGCAGATTATCGCGGTGTTGCTAACGTAGTTGCTGAGATCTGTTGGCTCCGAAATCTTCTTTTGGAACTCTTGTGTACAGTCCGCAAGGCGTCTATAGTCTATTGTGACAACATATCTGCCATCTATATGTCTCATAATCCGGTCCAACATCAGCGGAATAAACATATTGAGATGGATATCCACTTTGTGCGAGAGAAGGTTGCCCGTGGTCGTCAAAATATTACACGTGCCTTCCTCTTATCGCATGCGTACATCTTCACAAAGGGACTACCGCGACGGCTCTTCACCGACTTTCGATCCCGGCCTTAGCATTCGGCCTCCTCCCGCTCCGTCCGAGGGGAGTATTAGCGAATATTCTCTGAATATTCCCTGTATATTTTGTAATTATGATAGATGTATATTTAAGGTAACTTAGGATTCTAATTATATTAGGAATTAACCTTTGTAAGGTAAGTTAGGATTCGTACCATATTAGGAATCAATCTTTGTACACCTATATATATTGTGAATAATGAAAGGAATTCCAAGTGGAAATTATTCCATCTTTCACGTAAGACATGTGGACTAACTGACCCAATAAACCGTAACAGTTTCTCAATAGTAGCAATATTTCAGTACTAGCAGATTATTAGTATTGTCATGTATTATTATTGTGTGTGATTTATATGTCATTACGATACATTTTGTAAGTTCCATACTTGTATATTGCTTTATACTTTTTTTTTTGTTAAACTTTGTCTCCGTTGATCATTATGTGCAAAATGTTACATAGTTAAATTTGGTATACCAAACTTCGTACATGATTATTGAGGTGAGATTAATCTAAGTCCTAACTAAAACTGAATTGTAAATACAGAGTTCAAGGGGCTCATAGACTATTTGAGCATACTTTGCTTATTCACTAAAAGATGGAAGGTTCCATCTATCCATGTTGATAAGGCGTTTGATGTTCTTTGCAAGATCAGCAAAAGAGTTGAACACCAGGATTTCTTCAATGATATGACTCAGGTTGGCCAACCTATTAGCAGGTGGATTAGCTTCTCTTAAGTAGTGGTTGATTTGAAATCCATGTTCTTCACTTGTTCTCTGAATTTTTTCTATGAGACTAAAAATTCTCCAACAGATCTTCAATTCCCTCTTGATGCAATTAGTGAGTAGAAGAGAATCTGTTTCACCCCATATAGCTCTAAAACCATTGCTAGCACACCATTTGACTCCATAAAGCATGGTTGCTGCTTCAGCCGTGTTACTTTTTCCAGGTCCAATGGAAACAGAGTATGCAAAAATGAACCTTCCTTGGCTATCTCTAATTATGACTCCATCACCACATGATCCTTGACTGCAACTGCTATCACTATTGATTTTCACAGTTTGAGCTGGTGGTTTTAACCACCTAACCATGAGGCTTGTCTTATGTTGTATTGTTGCTTCGCAATCTTGGCATATTATGGTCAATTCATCTCCAACTTTAGCATTTCCAAATATTCTATTAATAATCTGCAAAAGAAATTCCAGATTCTCCTTGCATGCTCTCCTTTACTGAACATGTGATCAGTGTTTTCAATCTCTGAGTTGGTGCTATTTGCATTGCAACAGTGGCAAGATGTATTCACTTCAATCCCAAACCTGGCAACCCTCTCTTCTGTAGATAGTTTATCTTTAATAGCTCTCCATGTTAGAAAGGATATCTTGAAAGAAACATCTTTGTGCCAGATGTAGTTGACAAAGTTATCAGCCGGCCTTTTTGTCTCAATAGGTTCCAAGCAGAAATAACTGAGAACAAGCCTGCAGTATATGGAGAACAAATGTCTCTGTCATTCTTTGTATTGTCAATTATAATGTTAAGATCCATGAGCTTTGTCTTGATCTCCTAGTTTGGTTGAAACTGCAACAGATTCCAATTCCAGACCCCATTGATTAGAATCTCCTTTAGCTTAATGTTGTTATGGGGTATGTTAACTGGTGTTTACTTGTAAATAGGTCCTAAACTAGACCAATTGTCATACCAGAAAGATATCTCACCCTGACTAATCTTCCAGATAATGGTGCTTTCCACTTCTTCCTTGATTTCACACAGCATTTTCCAACTCTGAGCTTGACCCTTTTGCCATTAAACTGTTATAGAATGATCTATATTGAAGTACTTAGCTTTCATGAATTGTTTCGATATAGAATTTGTTGTTATCAGATTCCATCATTGTTTAGCTTGAAAAGCCTGGAAAGTATCTATAAGGCTTCTAAAATTTGTGCCTCCCTTATTGTAAGGATAACATAAATTACTCCAAGCTGCCTAGTGATGCTTGGATTTTGTTTCTTGTCCAGACCAGAAAAATCTAGTTATGCATTTCTCAGTTAGCTCTATAGTTCCCATAGGAGGATTAGTGGCAGATAGGAGGTGAATAGGAAGAGCCAATAATACGTCTAATCAAAATTGCCCTTCCTCCACTAGATAAGAACTTTGTCTGTCATCCCCTGATCTTAATGATGACCTTGTTCACCATATCAAAGTAGTGAACGATTTTCTTCTTCACAATGATGAGAGGACATCCTAGTTACTTGATAGGAAATTGCTGATGATTCATTCCAGTAATTCTCTTGAGCCTGTTGATAGTGACATTGTTAGTGTTGGAAGCTACTGTTGGAAATTTGCCTTTGGCGGGAGTTGCGACCGACCAACTTTAACGGCTTAAACACTAGTGTTACGTATGTTGGAGAATCTGGTTCTTCACACATGCATGATCTACTAAGTACGTAGATACCGTAGGGCCAAGAATCGTCAAATTTCATTGAGAAATGAAAGAGATATTGGTCCACGAAGTGGGGTGTTTGAAGCATGGAAAAGTGTGGTATTGTGTTCAATTTTCCCTCATCGGTGGAGGAAGAAAGAATTGTTGTGTATATAAGACTCAAAATTGGTTTGGGGTTTGGGACCCCAAGGGGTATCCCATGTGTTTAAAGAAGGGAGGACCTAGATGTGCTTCGGTTCGAGGAAAGCCCACACGCGCGCCTCCCGCCCGTCCGGTCCGGTTCCGGGTTCACGGGTCATGGATTGTGGGATATTATCTTTTTGGGCCAGATAACTTTGTCAGAAGTACAGTTTGGATCAGAATTCTTTCATATGTACAGTTTGGCCAGTAATGACACTTATGGAGGCAGTTTTGCTGCTCCTCCCTCACCTATATAAACATCCCCTTACACCATTGTTGAGAACATTCAAAACACACGAAAATACACAAGCAAAAACAGTTTCTTCCTACAACTTCCAAACATCATTTCATTGCTCAATATTCTTCACGGTAGCTCTTGAGTTTCCTTTGCTCAAGTGTTCCATTGCTGTTTTATCTTGGGAGACAAATTATCCAGGACGTATAAATGATACATACGGGGCACAATATTGTCTTAAAGATAGAGTGCCACACTCGACTCAGCAAAAACAGTTTCCAGTTTTTCTTGCTCAACAATTGTAATTTCAGTTTTGTTGTTGAATTATATTTTCAGTTCTTGTACGTTTGAGAAGTTATTTGTAATTTCCGTTTCCTGCACCTTTGTAACCAACAAGTTTAAGACAATATTTGCTTACTGTAACTGCTGTAACATGGCTGAAAATATGACCGATGTTGCATTGCCGCCTCTCGAGGCAACGTTGCTTTCGCCTTCCCCGCCATCGCCGCATGCGGCCAAGGCAAGTAACACCGTCGCCTTCATCGCTGCTATCGCTTGTTCAAGGCAGTAACACCGCTGCCTTTCCGACTGCTGGAGCTCCACCTTCTTCATCACACCACCATGATCGCCCTGAAAAATTCATGGGATCAGAATTTAAAAGATGGCAGTAAAAGATGTTGTTTTACTTAACAGTTATGGGCATGGCCCGGTTCCTTACGGAAGATCCTCCACAAGCTGGAGATGAAATGGACTCTTCGCCTGCTGAAACGGGTGAAGGGGGCCTTGGTATCCATGTCGTTAACGGCATGAAGATGGTTCATGATGCGTGGAATCATAGCGATTTCATGTGTAAGAACTACATACTGAACTGCTTGGCAGACCCTCTCTACACGGTCTATTGCACCGTTGGCACTGCCAAAGAGCTGTGGGATAAACTGCAAAAGAAGTACAACGCACAAGATGCGGGTACAAAGAAGTTCATCGTTGGGAAATTTCTAAAATTCCAAATGGTGGACAGTAAGACAGTGATGTCTCAAGTCCAGGAATTCCAAATGATTATACATCACCTGGATTTGGAAGGAATGAAACCAAACGAGCAGTTTTTGGTTGCATCGTTGATTGAAAAGTTACCTCCTTCTTGGAATGAGTTTATGAGTTACTTGAAACTCAAGACAAAGGAGATGACCTTTAAAGAGCTTATTATCAAACTGCAAATCCAGGAAGATAATAAGAAGACCTTGCCAAGGGGTAGACAACCTGCTGAGGCGAAGGCGAATCTGGCTGAGGCCAAAGGGAACTCAAGCAAGAAGCGAAAGTTCCAGAAAGACGGCAAAGCCCCTGCAGCAGAGATGTTCAGAGGTAACTGTCACCATTGTGGAAAACCTGGTCATAGGATCAAGGAATGCCACAAGCTCAAGACTGAGCAACAACAGAAAGCCAAGTCTAAAGGCAAGGCACAAGCAAACGTCGTCAAGGACATGCTCCTGGATGACATGATTGAGGAATTCTCGGCAGTGGTGCTAGAAGCCAACTTGGTTGAGAATCCGATGCAGTGGTGGATGGACACAGGTGCTACTAGGCACATCTGTTCCAACAAAGATGCCTTCTCCACGTACATACCAGTCGCTGACAAGAAGCTGTTCATGGGCAACAACGCTTCTTCTGATGTGCTGGGGGTTGGAAAGGTGATCCTGAAGATGACTTCCGGCAAGGAACTTACTCTGAAGGAAGTGATGCACGTCCCAGAGATTAGAAGAAATTTAATTTCTGGACCTTTATTGGTTAATGCTGGTTTTAGGCTAGTGTTTGAATCCAATAAGTTTGTACTCACTAAAAATGGCACATTTGTGGGGAGAGGCTTCGTCTGTGAAGGCCTCTTCAAAGTGAATGCCATGTCTGTATTGCGTCAAGAAAATAAAGTTGAACCTTCTTCTTATTTGCTTGAGTCTTCTAATTTATGGCATCATAGATTAGGACACGTTAACTACAAGTCTATTCAAAGGCTGGTAAAGATGGAGTTGTTGCCGTCTATCGACGTAAACCCTCAACATAAGTGTGAGGTGTGCGTAGAGGCAAAACTCACCAAGCTTCATTTTCGATCCGTCGAAAGGAATACCGCTCCTCTAGAACTTATTCACACAGATATATGTGATTTGAAGTTTGCACAAAATAGAGGGGGGAACAAGTACTTTGTGACATTTATAGATGATAGCACAAGGTATTGTTACCTTTACTTGTTGAAAAGTAAGGATGAAGCCTTTGAAGCGTTCCGACGTTACAAAGCAGAAGTTGAGAACCAACTGAGCCTATGGATTAAATCCATTCGTAGCGATAGAGGGGGAGAATATGTAGCGCCATTTGAGGAATATTGTGCCCAAGAAGGTATTATTCATCAAACGACGGCTCAATACTCACCTCAATCAAACGGTGTGGCGGAACGTAAGAACCGCACATTAAAGGAAATGATGAATGCTTTGCTTATCAATTTCGGTCTTCCCCAAAACATGTGGGGAGAAGCCGTCCTTACCGTTAATACGATTCTTAACAGAGTCCCACATAAGGGTAAGGACAAAACTCCATATGAATCATGGAAGGGAAAGAAACCCATCTACAAATATTTTAAGGTGTGGGGTTGTTTGGCAAAGGTTGAAGTACCCAAGCCAAAGCAGGTCAAGATTGTGCCTAAGACTATAGATTGCATATTCATCGGATATGCAAATAACCGTAGTGCTTATCGCTTCTTAGTGCATAAGTCAGATATTCCAGATATCTAGGGTACAATAATGGAATCAAGGAATGCTATATTCTTTGAAAGTACCTTTCCTAGAAAGGAAAAAGACATAACCTCTCGCAAACGAAGTTATGCACAAAGCTCTCAAGAACCGGGAGTCCTTGGCGCCGGATCGAATGGTTCGATCTAGCGAATCTCGAGGTGGTGAACATCCGGAATCTAGTGTTCCAGATTCTCAGAACTTGGAGACTCCAGAGATGGATCTAAGGCGAAATAAGAGGGCCAGGAAGGATAAATCCTTCGGTCCTGACTTTGTAGTTTATATGGTTAATGATGAACCAAGGACAATTGCTCAGGCGTTGTCAACTCCAGAAGCACCTCTCTGGAAAGAAGCTATTGAGAGTGAAATAGGCTCCATTCTGCATAACCATATGTGGGAGTTGGTTGATCTTCCTCCGGGAAATAAATCGTTGGGGTGTAAGTGGATACTCAAACGGAAATACAAAGCAGATGGGTCTATAGACAAGTACAAAGCCAGGTTGGTAGTCAAGGGCTATCGGCAAACAGAAGGCTTTGACTACTTTGATACCTACTCCCCGGTATCCTGGATGACATCCATATGGGTATTCATTGCGATCGCAGCTTTGCATGACCTTGAGATACACCAAATTTATGTCAAGACAGCCTTCCTAAACGGTGATTTAAAAGAAGAAATTTATATGGACCAACCCGAGGGGTACGTAGTTCAAGGACAAGAGAAGAAAGTCTGTCGACTTGTCAAATCTCTGTACGGGCTGAAACAAGCCCTGAAGCAATGGCACGAAAAATTTGATAGTACTCTACTATCGAAGGGTTTCGCCATTAATGCGTGTGATAAATGTGTCTACACGAAAGGTAACTCTGACTCATTTGTTATGATATGCCTGTATGTAGATGACATGTTAATCACAGGAAGAAGTCCTAGGGTAATCCTAGAGACTAAGAACATGTTGAAACAATGCTTCGACATGAAGGATATGGGTATCGCAGATGTCATCTTAGGGATTAAAATCTCTAAGACGTCTGATGGACTGGTCTTATCTCAGTCTCACTACATCGAAGATGTTTTGAGAAAGTTTGAGATGTTAGACAGTTCACCGATAAAGTCACCAATGGATACAAATCAAAAGCTTGATAAAAATCTTGGTGCACCTGTATATCGAAGCGCGTATGCACAGGTGATCGGTAGTTTGATGTATATAACAAAGCGCACCCGACCTGATATTGCTTATGCAGTCAATAAGTTGGCTAGGTTCACCCGTAATCCGAGTGATAATCACTGGAAGGCGTTGAATCGGGTATTACAATACCTGAACTACACGTTAAATTACGGATTACACTACTCGAGATATCCAGATGTACTAGAGGGGTACAGTGATGCAAACTGGATATCTGATATAGAGAACACCAAGTCCACCATTGGGTATGTATTTACAATTGGTGGTGGGGGGCGTGTCTTGGAAATCCTCTAAGCAAACTTGCATCGCCCGATCCACAATGGAATCGGAGTTTATCGCTTTAGACAAAGCAGGAGAAGAAGCTGAGTGGCTTCATGACTTCTTAGAGGATGTTCCGTGTTGGAACAAACCCGTACCTTCGGTAATGATCCACTGCGACAGTCAGTCGGCTCTAGGAAGGGCACGGAATGCTATGTACAATGGCAAGTCTCATCATATTCGACGGAGGCATAAGACCGTTAGGCAACTGATCACCACGGGTATAATATCCATTGATTACATTAAGTCAAAGGATAATATAGCAGACCCATTGACAAAGGTCTTACCCAAGGATCAGATGACTTGCCTCTCTAGGGGAATGGGCTTAAAACCCAAAATATAAGGACCAATACAGCGGTAACCCAACCTTACTAACTGGAGATCCCGGTAATTTGGTTCAATGGGAAAACTAAGTTGTAAAGGTTCAATTGATCGCTTCAGTGGAAGCATGAGCACTTCGGATAGGGATTTCTGAAAAGAAACACCAAATCCAAAGCCGTTCCTGCGATAGACATTAAGTGCTATCTGCAGTATGGGTAAAGGTTAAGTTTTCAAAACCTGTAATGCTCCTCAACAGTTGAGGTTAGGTTTTGGGAAACTTTTAATGGTTCCTAACACTTGTGAAGTGGGGTATAGCAGGATACCTTGTAGGAGACCACCTATTTAAGTGCGAGGACAGGCCGCCTCAAATGAACGCAATTAAGAATCCAAGACGTTGTCCATGGCCAAAACGGACAAAACATTACGAAGAAGAGAGTAAGGGAATTTGTTGTGTTGGTACTATTGACTTGGCTTACACTAAACACTGACGGTTCAAGACATCACGTTCACCGCGCAGTAAGTAAATCCGATGGTATTCAACTATGGAAGGTTCAAAGCTGAAGCTACCTCTCTTTATGCAACATCGGTCCATTTGAAATATTCTTTGGAAATGGAAAAGGCACCATGTGAGTGCGCCAAAATCTCTTTCAAGAGGGGATTGTTGGAAATTTGTCTTTGGCGGGAGTTGCGACCGACCAATTTTAACGGCTTAAACACTAGTGATATTATCTTTCATGGGTCACGGGTCGTGGGTCACGGGTCACGGGTCACGGGTCGTGGGTCGTGGGCTGTGGGTCTTCTGATATTATCTTTTTGGGCCAGAGAACTTTGCCAGAAGTACAGTTTGATCCCAGAAGTTTCATATGTATAGTTTGGACCAGAATTCTTTCATATATACAGTTTGGTCCCTGAAGTTTCAAGATGTACAGTTTGGTCCCTGAAGTTTCCAAAATCAGAATTTGGACAGTCTGAGCAGAAACGCCACAACACTCAATTCAGCCATTTATTTTGGCTGAATTACTCCTCCTATAATGGCCAATCCGTTGGCCAGTAATGGCACTTATGGAGGCAGTTTTGCTGCTCCTCCCTCACCTATATAAACACCCCCTTACACCATTGTTGAGAACATTCACAACACACGAAAATACACAAGCAAAAATAGTTTCTTCCTACAACTTCCAAGCATCATTTCATTGCTCAATATTCTTCACGGTAGCTCTTGAGTTTCCTTTGCTCAAGTGTTCCATTGTTGTTTTATCTTGGGAGAAAAATTATCAAGGACGTATAAAGGATACATACGGGGCAATATTGTCTTAAAGACAGAGTGCCACACTCGACTTAGCAAAAACAGTTTCCAATTTTTCTTGTTCAACAATTGTAATTTCAGTTTTGTTGTTTAATTTATATTTTCAGTTCTTGTACGTTTGAGCAGTTATTTATAATTTCCGTTTCCTGCACCTTTGTAACCAACAGCTACTGCAAAAGCTTATCTCTGTTAATAAGTTGCCCAGAGATAGTTTCGTAGATTTTGAGATTTCTGAGGATCATCTCCAGTGACCTCTTACTACCATTGATGAAGAGAATGGCGTCATCTGCAAATGATAAATGATTGATCTTTAGGTCCATTGGTATTCATATAGAAACCCATGTATCCATTCTTGTCATGAAAACCATTGAGCATTTTTTAAAGTAATTCAGTCATAATTACAAAGAGAGAGAGATAATATGGGGTCTCCTTGTCTAAGACCTCTTCAGGATTTAAAAAATCCATGTCGGCCCTATTAACAATTACTGAGTATCAATTTGGAAATTAAGTTGTTGATGATGTGAACCCACCAATCACAGAATCCAAGCTTTTTTAGCATCAAACACAAGAAATTCCATGATACTCTATCATATTCTTTGGTAATATCAAGTTTGATCACAAAATTCCCACCTCTAGCTGGTTTTTTAATGTCATTTATGATCTCCTGAGCTAACATAATATTTTTAGAAATGACCCTTCCCTTTATGAACACCAGACTAATTTTTGGAGATGATTTTAGGGAGGATACTGGCTAGTCTAAAATTGATTATTTTGTATATAATTTTGTTAGATACATTACACAAGCTTATTGGTTTAAGATCAGAGAATTTCTAAGGATTCTTTTCTTTAGGGATCAATACCAAGCATGTAAGAGTGAATATTTTTTATAATTTAGCACTATTGAAGAAAGCCTTTATAGCTCTGTATATATCATTACATATGGTGCTCCAAGTGGTCTTGGAAGCAACCATTCAACCCATCTAGACCAGGTGCACTTTCAATGTCAATTGAGAAAATATTGTCCTTTATTTCTTACTTTGTGGGAGTGACAATAAGGTTATTGTTGTCATCTTCCGAGATGATTCTCTCAATATACTTTAGGGCATCAAGATTAGAAATTTGAGTATCTTTTCTAAACATGTTCTGGAAGTGCCTTACTGCAGCTTCAACAATTCCATCATCTCCTTTAGTCCATTGTTCTTGTTCATCCATGATTCTTCTGATGGTAAGCTTCCTCCTCCTATGTTTAATGATATTTTGGAAATATGCAGTGTTTACATCACCTTTCTCAAACCATCTACATTTAGCATAAACTACTTGTTGGAAATTTGCCTTTGGCGGGAGTTGCGTCCAACCATCTTTAATGACTTAAACACTAGTGTTCCGCATGTTGGAGAATTTGGTTCTCTCCACGTGCATAATTACTAAGTAAGTAGATGACCGTAGGGCCAAGGATCGACAAATTTCGTTGAGAAATGAAAGAGATATTGGTTCACGAAGTGAGGTGTTTGAAGCATGGATAAAAGTGGTAAAGACCAATCCTCCCTCATCGGTGGGGGAAGAAAGATTTGTTTAGTTTATAAGTCTCAAAGTTGGCTTGGGGTTTGGGACCCCAAGGGGTATCCCAAGTGTTTAAAGGAGGGAGGACTTAGATGTGCTTCGGTTCGAGGATAAGCCCACACGCGCGCCGCCCGCCCGTCCCGTCGGGTCGTGGGCTGTGATATTATCTTTTTGGACCCAAATTATTTCATATTTACAGTTTGGTCCCTGAAGTTTCTGGTAAAGTTAAATTGGGCAGAGAACTTGTGGTTTTACTGGCTGGTGGTATTTGGAATATTAAACAACCTTAAAATGCACTCAATTCAATCATTTATTTTGGCTGAATAACTCTCCCTAAAGGCTAATCCGTTGCACATCAATTCACCATTTATTTTGGTGAATTACTACCTCCATAATATGCCATTACTTGGCCAGTAACAACAATTATGTGGGCAGTTGGTAAGTCCTCTCCTTCAACTATATAATGAGGCCTTTGCACAACTGTTGAGACACACAGAACACACAAATGAAATCAGTTTCTTCCTACTACTTCCAGCATTATTTCATTACTCAAAATTCTTCAAGGTGACACTTGAGTTTCCTTTGCTCATTTGCTATTTTATCTTGGGAGACAATTGTCCAGAACGTAGAAAAGATACATACGGGGAAATCTTGTCTTAAAGACAAAGTGCAATCACTCGACTTAACATATCAAAACTGTTCCAGTTCATTGAAATTCAGTTTGTTGTAATTTCATTGTGTTGTAATTCTTAGCAGTTACTTTTTTCCGTTTCCTGCACCATTGTAACCAACACTACTGTCATGAAGATTGGGGAGCTGTTGAGGTGAGTAAATCTGAGTAGGCTACATTGTTCTTTATCAGTGATGATTGTAACATCTACTTCATGAGTCCAAAGAATCCAAATTTTGTTTGAAACATTGTGAAAACCAAATTGCATATTCAGTTTTCTTTTGTACTTTTCAAGTTTCCCACTATCTACCAGTCTCTTGAAGTAGCATCAGTCGAATTTGAAATTGATGTTTGATAGTTCGAAGTCTTTCCCAGGATCCTTTCGATCCTATTCTTCTTATGTTCCATGAGATTGTATTAATCATTGAAAATAATAGATGGGAGGTTATTTTGGGCTTCTATGTCTACAAAAGCATTGCTGGTACTCTATGAATTTACCTCCAGGGTTTTGACGGTTCCTTGGTAACAGGTTATTTAAAATGATATATTTTGTTGACTGGATTGCTGGGTGTGTAAAGTCGATCATGGTGCTCCATGTTGATATTCCTTCCCATTCCCTCATCATAGGATTTGGTGGAGTTTTCATTCCTGCAAACAATAGTAAGCTTATTTTCCATGTTATCAACACTATGGGAATACTCTTTTTGCTCCTCCATTTATCCTTCATTTGTAACATATTCACCCCTCCTTGGAACCAGCTGGTGTAACCTTGGTCCAGGATCTAGGTTTTCACCCCTCCTTTCTTTAGGATTATCCACATTGAACCCCTTCCTTTTCTTCAAGTTTAAGGGAGTCCAAGTATTGCCATGATTTCTCCCCTCTTTTCTAATAGTGTTGTTTGCCTCTCTTGATTCACCAACAAGAACCACATCTTCAGGGATGGTTACTTCCTTGGAAATTTTTCTTCTTTTATTGATCAACTCCTTGGGTGCTTTAGCTTTTACACCAAGTTCTAAGACTTCTCTCTGAAGTTCTTTTTCCTCTGAGTTGTAGCTTTGTTGAGTATTGCTTTTGGTTCTCCTTATGTTCAGATTCTCCTGTTGTTTCTTTGCTTTTTCTATCATTCTTTCCTTTTCTTTTTTCCCTTGCACTTTATCCCACCTTGTATGCCTTGGTTGATGTGGAAACTCATTACTTTGTCCCATGCTTGCAATCTGTGTACTTTATTTGGTGTACTCATCATCTCTGCATCTTCATTGGTTTCTTGTAGGATATTGAAAATATTGTTATCTTCCTTTTTGTTACCTCTTTATTGGTTGTTGTTTTTGTCAGTTTTCTTCCATTCTTTGGTGTTCCCTTGGGTGAAACTGTCGGATATCGCACAGCAGTACGGGAAGTAAATAAATATTATAAGTGTTCGAAAGGATAAACAAGTAGGCCAATGTTCAGAACTGCCTTTCTTTAGTTTGTTGAGGTCTTGAATCTTGATAACCTGAAATCAAGAAACACTAAATCTGGATTGTTACAACTGTGTGCTAAGTCGAGTGATGTCACTCTGTCTTTAAGACAAGATTGCTCCGTATATATGCTTTTACGTTAACGGACAATAGTCTTCCAAGATAAAACAACACTTTAATCAACACTACAAAGAAAATAAGTTGATTCTGACGAAGAAAACAAATACGAATCGACTTGTTGAAGAAATGGAAAAAGAAGGAAGAGTTTACTGTTTTCGTCCCAACGTTACTGCTCACGTTTTGGACTGTGTTTTACTCTTCTGTTTGTCTTTGTGTTTTACAATTCTTGGTCTAGTTTTGGTGGTTGTGGCTTTGTCCATTACTATGAAGTTCTAATGGAGACTAGTCTCAAACCAGTTTGACCAACAACGTCCCTTAAACCAACCTCTCCAACCCCTTCTACTTTAGAGGTGACAATGCTTCACATGAACAACCTCTTGCTCGTGGTTAGGTCGTAATCGGATCATATGTGATCTGGATACTCTGGCCCACTCCAGTTGTTTTGCAGACTGAGTGTCCAATTTGTTTTCTGCCTTTCTTTTGGCCTTTAGATCATTTAAGACCTGGAAATTCTGGCACACTCCAGTCGCCCGTAGGCTTTGTATGAGTGAGTGTCCAATATCATCCTATCAAAGGAATTTTGGCCCCACTCCAGTCGCCCGGAGGCTTTGTATGACTGAGTGTCCAATATCATCCTATCAAAGGAATTTTGGCCCCACTCCAGTCACCCGGAGGCTTTGCATGACTGAGTGTCCAATATCAACCTATGAAGGATCTTCTGGCAAATAGTGTGACAGGCTCAACGTTTTTAGCTTTTAGTCTTCTTCCCTTATGATTGGTGCCCAGACATTTCTTTGCGCTTACTTAAGATTGAAACAATTTTCGCACAGTCAGTGGATCTTTCTCCCTCGTATGTGTGAACATACTTTGCACACTTTTAATAATTACACTTAAAAGAATGGATCTTTTTAATTCGTTTACAAAATCCAATCTTTAAGCGAGAAGGAAGATGAGATTAAACTTGACGAAGCAAATAGGTTGATTCCGATGAAGAAAAAAATACTAAACAATTTGCTGAAGAAATGGAAAAGGAAAAGGAATAAGAGTTTTTGTCCCAACGTTACTGCTCATGTTTTGGACTGTGTTTTACTCTTCTGTTTGTCTCTGTGTATATATTTATGTCTCATTTTTGTGTGACATATTCTGTATATTTTCTGTATCACACAATTGATCCAAAAGGCATCAATATATAGCATAAGAGAGGCTTCTCAACTGCCAAGACATGGTTGTTGCCATTGAAGGAGGGAATTAAACAGCCAAGTAATGGCATGTTTATGGCCATTAAAGGAGGGTGTAATTCAGCCATAATGGAGGGAGCTAATCAGCCAAGTAATGGCTGGTTAATGCACAATAACGCCCCCAAAAATCAACTCCAACAGTAAGGCAGAAAGTCCGTTGTTCCCAAATTCAACATTCCAGAAACTTCAGGGACCAAACTGTAAATATTAAACAATTTGGAGTCCAAAGAGATAATACCAGAAGAAGCCCAAGACCGAAGATCCGAGCCCGAGCCGAGCTCGAGCCTGAGCCCGGACCGGATGGGACGGGCGGGCGGCGGCGCGCGCGTGTGGACTTAGCCTTGAACCCAAGCACATCTAGGTCCTCCTCC
Organism: Anisodus tanguticus; assembly: GCA_034509755.1. Lineage (NCBI taxonomy): Eukaryota > Viridiplantae > Streptophyta > Magnoliopsida > Solanales > Solanaceae > Anisodus > Anisodus tanguticus. The sequence continues at coordinate 18,889,896 of CM067548.1, forward strand.
TTTAAACATATGGGATATCCCTTGGGGTCCCAAACCCTTAGCCAATTTAGAGACTTATAAAGAGAGAAATTCTTCTTTTCCCACTGATGTGGTAGATTTGTCCCACACCATATTTACATGCCTCAAACACCTTACTTCGTGGACTAATATCTCTTTCATTTCTCAACGAAATTTGACGATTCTTGGCCCTGCGGTCATCTACTCACTTAGTAGATTATGCACGTGAGAAGAGACAAAGTCTTCAACATGCGGAACCTTAGTGTTTAATTCATTAAATATGGGTGGACGCACCTCTCCACCGAAGGCAAATTTCCAACAATCCCCTCTTGAAAGAGAGATTTTGGCGCACACACATGGTGCCTACTTTCAGCAGTCTTTCAACGAAAAGATATTGCATTAGGAGAGGTAGCTTCTTCTTTGAACCTTCCCTAGTTGAATACCACCGGATTTACTTACTGCGCGGTGAACGTGATGTCTTGAACCGTCAGTGTTTAGTGTAAGCCAAGACAATGATACCAACACAATAACTCTCCTTATTCATTTTCATTCTTATGGTTTTGTCCGTTGTGGCCGTGGTCACACTTGGATTCTTAAGTGCGTTCATTTTAAGCGGCCTGTCCTCGCACTTAAATAGGTGATCTCTTACAAAGTATCCCTGCTATACCCCACTTCACAAGTGTTAGGAATCATTAAAAGTTTCCCAACCTTAACCTCAACCGTTTGAGAATCGTTAAAGGTTTGGAAGCTTAACCTTTACCACCATGCAGGTAGCACTTTAATGTCTATCGCGGGAACAACTTTGGATTCATGTTTCCCTACAGAAATTATTATCCGAAGTGCTCTTGCTTCCACCGAAGTGCTCAACTGAACCTTTTTACAGCTTAGTTTTCCCATTGAACTAAATTCTTGGGATCTCCAATCAGTATGGTTGGTTTCCACCGCAAAAGTTCGTATTGTTTGGGTTTGAAGCCCATTCCCCTAGACAGGCATAACACTTGATCTCCGGGTAGTCCCTTAGTTAAAAGGGTCCACTATTCTATATCCTTTGATTAGTAATCAAGGAAGTGACACCCGTGATGATCAACTGACATACGGTCTTATGTCTCCGACAGATCCTGACAGATATGTCCAGACGCCGTCATCCGTGTCCTTCCTGAAGCCGACCGACTAGCCACAGTGTATAACTGCTGAAGGCATGGGTTTCTCCCAATAAGGGACGTCCTCTAAGGAGTCATGAAGTTACTCAACTTCTTTCATGATTTGTATAAAGCGATAAACTCTGATTCCATCATGAATCGGGCAATGCAAGTTTGCTTAGAGGATTTTCCAAGACCCAACATACACATTTACTTGTGGCTTTGGTGTTCTTCACATCTGATGTCCAGTTTGCATCATTGTATTCTTCCAGAACCGTTGGACATCCAGAATACCATGATCCGTAGATAAGCGAATATTTTAGATAACGTCATATCCAACTTAACGCCTTGTATTGATCATTTATTAAAATCATCAGTGAACCTTAGTTCAACTGATCTACTTTATACACCGATACCAGGTCGGTTGTAATATGTAACATACATTTAACTACATATGACATGCGCATATCGCTCCTTGTATATGGGTGCACTATGATTTCAATCAGTTATATGATTCATATCCATTGGTGGCTTCAACGAGACTGTCAACTATCTCACAATTGAGTTTGGAGTTAGACCAGTCCGTTAGATGTTTTAGAGATCCCAATTCCTAAGATATCATCTGTGATACCTATATCTTTCATATCGAGACTTTGTTTCAATATGACTTCCACTCTCAGACTGTTGGTTTTTCCAACTGTCGGCTTTCTAACTTCAGAGTCAATGTTTCTGTGGTCAAATTCATTGTTTCTGTTTTATCTGAAACTTCTAGGACCAAAATGTAAACATTTCAGGGACCAAAATGAAAGTTAATGATGAAGCCCAACAGTCCAGCAAACCAATTCTGATTCTCCCCTTCCAACTCTCCGGTTAGGAAGGTTGTTTCAACATCCATGCCACGGAAGACTGCAATGGCCCTGGATGTTAAGCTATTCATAGGGAAGCACGTGTACAAGTAGCCGAGGCCTTATACTCGTCAGTAAATCCATCTACTTTGTACTCACTTTTGAGTATTCTTTTCCACAACCCAAAGGTTCTTTTCCGGAGAAAGATCAACCATTACACAAGTATAGTTCTATATGATGGAATCTATTTTCTCTTTGTAGCTTCTTTCTAAAGCAGCGCTTTTGGAGATGACAATTATTTGTTAATTGTCCATGGTTCGTCCTCAACCATACAAGCTAGTAGGCCTGTAACAAGTCTTTGTCCCCTCTTTGCTCCGTCTCGCTTCAACATCTAGAATCCCTGAGTTCTGTAGATCAGGAATATTAAGTTCTGGATAGACAACAACTTCCGAGTCCTGTAGATATGGAATGTCTAGTTCCAGACAATCAGGCCCTCGCGGGTTCTTGTTAACCTCGAGCAATTACTTCTTTTTCCTTCTCAAGGAAAGTTATCCTCAAAGAATTCATCATTCTTTGACACTAAGAGGCGATAAGCACTACTGTTATTTGCAGATCCAGTGGAGATGCAATTTACAGTCTTATGTCCAACTTGACCTGTTTTGGTATTCCAACTTCTACCAAACCCACATCACAACATTTGTATGTGAGATCCTTTACATGTCTCACACGGAGGGTTATCCTTATCCTTATGCGGAGTTCTATTGAGAATCGCATTAGCGGTAAGGATTGCCTTGCCCCACATATTTTGGGTGTACGACTTTGCGCTTGGCTAACACCGTTGGACTGAGGGTGAGTAATGAGCAGTCGTTTAATGAACGATGCTTCACATTCTCCCCGTCTATCACTACAAATTCCTCAATCTGTAGGCTTAGTTGATTTTCAACTTCTGCTTTGTAGCGCTTATCCGCTTCAACAACTTCATCTTTGTTTTTCAACAAACAAAGGATACAATAAGTTGTACCATCATCAATGAAGGTCACAAAGTACTTGTCTCCCCCCTCTATTTTGTATAAACTTCAAATCACCCATGTAGATGTGACTAAGTTATAGAGGAGCGATGTTTCTTTCGCTATTCCGTTGACGGAATTTGGAAAGGTGATTTTTCCTCTTCGCCTACCTCACATTCATTTTGAGGGTTTATGTCGACAGAAAGCAACAATCTCAACTTCGTTAGCTTTTGAATGACTTTCTATTTAACGTGTCTTAATATATGATGGCATAGATGCACGGATTACAAATATATCATTCATTTGGGTACAAACATACTGTACCATTCTTAGTTCTTATAGACCGTTGGACTAGCTCAAACTAGCTTGACCAACATCGTCCCTTAAACCAAGTTTGGGACATGTATCACCTCATCTGAGAATGATCCCATTCCCCGAAGTCCTATTGAGGACAACTTCTCCAACCCCTTCTACTTTAGAGGTGGCGTTGCTTCACATGAACAACCTCTTATCCGTAGTTAAGGTGTAACCGGATCATATGTGATCTGGATACTCTGCCCCACTCCAGTTGCTTTGGCAGACTGAGTGCCCAATTTCTTTTCTGCCTTTCTTTTGGCCTTCAGATCATTTAAGACCTGGAAATTCGTGGGAGGCTGTGTGGTGAGTGTCCAATATCAGGAATTTTGGCCTTACACTCCTAGTCGCCCATAGGCTTTGTATGACTAAGTGTCCAATATCAACCTATGAAGGATCTTCTGCCAAATAGTGTGACAGGCTCAACGTTTTTAGCTTTTAGTCTTCTTCCCTTATGATTGGTGCCCAGACAATTCTTTGCGCTTACTTAAGATTGGAAACAATTTTCGCACAGTCAGTGGATCTTTCTCCCTCGTATGTGCGAACATACTTTACACAATTTTAATAATTACACTTAAAAAACGGATCTTTTTAATTCGTTTACAAAATCCAATCTTTAAGCGGGAAGGAAGATGAGATTAAACTTCTGACGAAGCAAATAGGTTGATTATGATGAAGAAAACAAATACGAAACGACTTGTTGAAGAAATCGAAAAGGAAAATGAAGGAAGAGTTTTCGTCCAAACGTTACTGCTCACGTTTTGGAGTGTGTTTTACTCTTCTGTTTGTCTCTGTGTATATATTTCTGTCTCATTTTTGTGTGTCATATTCTATATATTTTCTGTATCACACAATTGAGCCAAAAGGCATCAATATATAGCATAAGGGAGGCTTCTCAACTGCCAAGACATGGTTGTTGCCATTGAATGCGGGAATTAAACAGCCAAGTAATGGCATGTTTATGGCCATTGAAGAAGGGTGTAATTCAGCCAAGTAATATTTGTTAATGGAGGGAGTTAATCAGCCAAGTAATGGCTGGTTAATGCACAATAACGCCTCCAAAAATCAACTCCAACGGAAGGCAGAAAGTTCCCAAATTAAACATTCCAGAAACTCCAGGGACCAAACTGTAAATATTAAACAATTTGGAGTCCAAAGAGATAATACCAGAAGAAGCCCAGGACCCAAGACCCGAGCCCGAGCCCGGCCCGAACCGGACGGGACGGGAGGGCGGCGGTGGCGCGCGTGTGGGCTTAGCCTTGAACCCAAACACATCTAGGTCCTCCCTCCTTTAAACACATGGGATACCCCTTGGGGTCCCAAACCCTTAGCCAATTTAGAGACTTATAAAGAAAGCAATTCTTCATTTTCCCACCGATGTGGTAGATTTGTCCCACACCATATTTTCATGCCTCAAACACCTTACTTTGTGGACCAATATCTCTTTCATTTCTCAACGAAATTTGACGATTCTTGGCCCTATAGTCATCTACTCACTTAGTAGGTAATGCACGTGAGAAGACAAAGCCTTCAACATGCGGAACCCTAGTATTTAATTCATTAAATATGGGTGGACGCACCTCCCCACCAAAGGCAAATTTCTAATAGGAAATTCCCTGGTTTTCAGTGGTGGTATTTCCTCTTCCTCTCCTTCTTTCAACATTCGTCATTGTCGTCTGGATTTCTCTGATTAATTTCTCCACCACTTGGTTTATTACTATTGGCATTTTATTTGTTTGTGGTGGAGCTTGTATTTCTCCCCATAATTCTTTGATGAGAAACCTCTTCAGTACTAGTAGCAGCATATTGTTTTACCTTTCTATTTTGAACTTCAGGATGAGCTAGATCACACATCTCCTTAGTATGTCCTTGGACCATACAATGAAAACAGTATGATGGCACAGTTTCATATACGATTTTCTGCGCAAAAGATACCATCTTTCCCTGTTGGTTCCTCACTTCAACTTGAATTTCGTGCAGCAGAGGTTTTGCAAGGTCAATTTTGATCCTCAATTTGGCAATTCTTGGTCTAGTTTTGGTGGTAGTGGCTTTGTCCATTACTATGAGGTTCTAATGGGGGCTTACAATTCGACACAGGGCATCCCGCTCATAGTAATGCCAAGGGATATCAGGTAGGTTGATCCATACAGAAGTTAGAGTTGATTCGGCACCAGATTTAGAATTTGGAGTCCACTTTAGGATTCTCATTTGAACATCAGCACTAAGCTGAATATAATTCCTCGATTGGATAGTATTGAAATCTTATTCATTGTCTACATCTATGAATACATGATATTTGTCTTTTAGAACTTATTTTTGCATTTGTCTTGAGAGTCACAGCCTTGTCAAAATCAGCCCAAATTTTGTCAATAGTAGGCCTACCTCTTATGAATTTTCCGATAATGGTCCATTGGAAGGTTTTTGCAAGTAATTCATAATCTTTTTCTAGTGAAAACCACCACCGGTTTGCCATTGATCACTTCATGAGCTCTTGGTGGACGTCGGACTTTGAGATTTTCTCGATTCCCAATTTTAACTCCAATGGCTTCGACATATGTCGATTTTTGGGTGTGATTGTGGGTTTCTCCGATTTGCATGTTGTTTATTGTTCCATGAGGTAGAAGATTCAGCAATTTGTTTATTCTCGATGATCTTATGATCTGGGGAATCAAGTGGGCGAGAAATAGGGTGTCCAAAGATATCACGATCCAAATTACTAGGTCGTGCGGGCACCTACCTTTACCCACATTCGTAGGCGAATCCTTCCCTTAATTAATAATTCAACATAATAAAGTAAATAAAGCGGAATAAATAGAAGTCTAATTCATATCATAAATATCAAGTGCGGATAAAACAACTACCCAAGGGATCTGGTCTGAATATTACAAGAGCTTCTAAGTATACAACTGGAATAAAAGATACAACCACAACCTGAATACAACTTCTGTTTAGAATGAAAGTTAAACATAATATCTAGATGAACTCCACGAGACCCTTGAATGCTAATCGAACCTCGCTGAAGTTCCTGTAATAACTATAAACTCAAAAAGGGTGTAGCAAGAGTAGTATCAGTACAAACACTATGTACTGGTAGGTATCATAGGCCGACAACAGTTAGCTAATATGTACAAGAAAGAAACTGAAAGATAGACATGCTCGCAATCAAGTACAAGTAATATCGCAATTCAAGAATAACCACTCAACTACAGAAAGATCAGTAACCCAATCATAGCCAATGGTAAAGCACCTAAGCCCAAGTCTGCCAAGTTTTCCACAATTCCTCGGAACAATCACAACCACAAGTATAATCAACAAGTCTAAAGCATATATGTAAAATGAGATGATAGGAATGAATGATGAATAAATATGCAATGCAGTGGCCATATGATCAATCTGTACATACATGCTTCGGGCGGTATAAATCATCGTCTCTATAGTCATGACCCATGGGGGACCCCCGACGTCCATGTACCAGTCATTCCGTATCCCACACCTAGAATGACTCTTCCACCCAAACTACCCGCTAGCCACTCCGTATCACTCGTCATAGAGATGGATACGCACAATACAGTAATTTCATATGAATTATAAATACTCCTTTTGTCATTTATCACCGTCACGCCAATAGCAAGATCACAATCAATATATCATGAAATGAGAGTATATGCAATGCAATGATAATATCAGGTATATCATATAATCGTACTGAAGTCTAGTTTTATCGAAGTCTAAGTTAGAATAAGGAATTCACAACACCCATATCATTACACTAGCCCTTTGGTTCCAAACAGATTAGTAAAGAAGAGGAAAATGGGTTCGTTAGGGTTAAAACAGTCATTTTAAAGGTGAAATATGAAATTCAACATACTAGGAGTCCAATCCTACTAACCAATTGCTAAATCAACTTACCATTAGGCTAATTTCATCTTATAAGAAAAACCCCGAAAATTTGGGTATTAACCCTAGTTTCCAACATTCAAATTTATCAACATAAATGGAACATTTAAGCTTAACAAGTACTAAATAAAGATTCAACATCTTTAGATTAACAAAACTCACTAATTAATTCTCACTTTTAAGCTTAACAAATCAACAAGCCCTAATTTACTCTTCTTCCCCAATTAGATTCTAGGTCATGACCACCATTAAATCAACATAATGAAGCTAAGTAAAGGTAATACAAGTTTAAGAAAGGTTACCTCAAGAAGAAACCACTTAAGGATGCTTGGAATTGCCCTAATGGTGCTTTGGAAGTGATTTTCGAAATGGGGGAAGATAGGGTTTTATGACACTTAAAAGCAATCTGGAATCCCATCGTCCGCTGCAACGGATGCGCGCTCGGTGCAGTGGAGGACGGTAATCCGATATGGCATACTCTATCCACTGGAAAGCACTGAAGCTCTCCCCCGCGAGTACACCAGCAACCAAAAAAATCAAGTCTTATGCAATTTCAACCCGAAATCCAATAATCACCCAAGACCTCCCCGACACAAACCAGATATGTACACATATGTAAAAGCATGCTACGGGCACACTCATGGCCTCGAAATTTCCATTGGAGTTCTAATTCTATGAGTCAACCGTCCACGGGCTAAACTAGTTTTCAAACCAATAGCCAAAAATGCTCCCGAGGCCTCGCGAACCGATCCCACTATCCCACCAAGTCATAAACGACCCTACGGACCTCACAGAATCAACAGAATTCAGAAAAAGGTTTGTTCACACAAAAGTCAACTTTCGGTCAATGTTATCATATTTTAAGGTTTTAATTTCACAACTTCTAGAATTTTTTGAAATTTTCGGGAATCGAGTCTATATAGGTAAAATGGCCAAAATACACGTAACGACGAAATAGGTCGTTACATCAGATACCAATTAAACAATCGCTCGTCCTTGAGCGACAAGAGAGAATGAAAGCTGACGGTAACCAAATAATCTTTAATATAACAACACGGAAGCCTCTACGGCACGAAGTGCGCCAAAAACACTGCTCTTTCACCTTATCAATCGAAACTCCCTCTAACTTAACTAAAGACCCAATTTCCATATTTCCATACTCGAATTTCTCTCATCATCAATTCTCGAATATAAGAACTGCTTTTGCTAGAATTTTCTAATTCGATAGAACAATACCTGTGAACGTGATCGATAGGTCCCACAATAGTCCTCAAAATGACACAAACCTTAGATAAAGACACAATCATAGCTCACTCTGAACTGGTAAAATATTTTGATCCCAGTAACTTTTCTTTTACCCTTCTAAAGATGTTCTTCATACCACGATTTCTTAGAACACACAAAGACAAACCCAAAACCATGATTTACTCTTGCCAGAAAAGAATCCTTGCTTTATCGGAGCGACCCTAAGAAATTCCATCAAACTGATCTTATTCATAGCCGACTTCGCTAGTTCCAAGTCTTTTTAAATCTTTATATCACAATACAGGAAGCATACCACTGAATACCCCATTGAGCCAAGCCCGTAGGATACCATCTGATCACTCTATAGACCTCTCGCGACCATAATACCTCTTTGAATCATTACCAGGTATTGACGTAACCCATTACATCTTTCCGAGTAGCTGCTCTCGGTAAAATATCATTAGTCCACTTACAAACCCTGAAAAGCTCGGTAAACCTATCGTACTTCAATCTGAACCGAAACTCATCGAATCTTTGAAAGTGACTTACTGGAACCCATAAGATCTCTTGGAAATAAAAAAATAGTCCATCAAACACCAACCGGATAATTTCTGACCCAGAATGAATGCACAACCCCTGAATACTACCAGTAGACACTCGAACTGACTCCAACCTTCCGAAACCAATCACAGCCCTACCACATATCTGTGGTGGCCAATTCTAATATTTTTCTCATGCAAAATCGATCATGTATGTCACTCTTGACTCCAAAAGCTAAGTCCTATCCAAGTTGTCCACTTATCACCAAAGAACTATACCTTATGATTGCAATCTTCATATTTCTCAACTTCTACCCGATACGCAAATCTGATACAACCCTCAAATTTTTTGACACAAAGCCTGTAGCCTCATATAACATCCCACTAACTATTGAATCTCCCATTGTAACACCTCGATATGCCCATAACAATTTCGAAAGTATGAAATTTTACAACTACCGCTAAATCTCATGCAACTACTTCCAAGCCCTAAATATACAAAAGTGCTCACTCAAGTTGTCCAGTCAATATTACTTTGAACATAATGCACTACCACGAATACAGTCTTATCTCAAACATATAGCTCTAGCCTCAACATCATAGGGATTTCCACAATTCCTTTCCCTTAACCACACTAGCCCATCCTTCGAAGAGTATTACGAAATTTCCCAACGGTGCACCACACAAGCCACTTCCATAAGACTTAACATGTCGGTTACCTGAAATTAGCTTTTCACTGGTCACCGATCACGAAACCCACTGAACTTTATTATATCGCTTAGTCCATTTCTGTGGACTCCCTTCTTGAAGCATACCCAATAATCACACCTCATCTGAAATAAGCAAGACCACACACCACAACCCACAATGACCAAAGTAATCCTGAATATGTACCTTATATTTACCGATTCTCGATCAACTATACTTCTTTTCAACTATTCCATTCCCCAGTTCCAATCAAATCACAATCATCGTCACCGTCTAACCCTTTATCGAACCCACTCAACTTTAAAATTGAATACTTTGTAAATCCAGCATATCAGATACACAGTCATCCTAACATCCTCATGTATCTATCTAGGTGTCCTAGCTCAAACTCCCTTAACTCAATTTCTCGAAATGCTTTGTACAACTCGAATTAATTCAAACTTCCTCATTGACTTACCACTTCAAATATACTAATTGTCAAACCAGAACACCTCTAGTCATTCGCGCAATTATCCTTTTTATCCGATCAACTCAACTGAGTAGTACAACAGTAGTAGCAGGAGTAATCTGAAACTTACACAACAGGCACAAGACTCTCAACACTAATCCAATATTAGATCACAAGTCACACCATTAATAGTATCCAATATTCCCTCTTATTAATCCATTGTAGACCATTCATTCAAGAACGCCGTGAGATTACCTATTTGATACATCGCCAATCTCCAATCCATACATCATATCATATATGTCACTTGAAATTCACTTCCCCTCAGTCGCCAATCACTAATACCATGGAACATATATCTTAACACTTAGTTAATTACTGTATACCAACTCCTTCGAGCTTAATAACAATTTTACCTATTTGAAAGCAACGCCACCATAATTCACATTCGGCTCAAGACTTTCAATTGATTTGAATCCAAATTCTCCTATTTCTCTAAGAGATACCTTACTCGTTCTAAATTATCTTAATATCTCGATTCACACCTTTCGTTCAAATTATAACCACCACTAATGACCGATCACTGATCAAACCTACTAACATTCTCATATTTTTCTGTGAAGTACCCTTGCCAAAAACCCTTAACTAAAATAATCCTTCATGTATATTGGTTTATACGTTCACTGACCTGATAATTGATCTCTGAAAACTCCTCATCATTAGTACTAGTCAAACTATCATCACTCTGTTACCGCAAATAACCCCATCAACCAACATCCTATTCGATAGTCCTTAAGTGATGCTCACCTACGAAGAATTAACCCTTACCTTATTTTGTCAAACCATAACCATCCAACCAACTGTGGAGTTTTTCCTTGTCCTTTGGTCTACTCCAAGTCAACATACTAGTAATTTAAAACTTCTCAAGTATTAACTTGTACATACCATTTTCCATAAATCTCATCCAAAAACTATATGCAACACCCGGTAACCATTCAAATATATACCCTCACACTTGTCCAACATAATAGTTATCAATATTTAGTCAATCATTGGCTCTCATTAGCCTACGACGAGTCCAAGTACCAACGCATATACGACTTTCACACTCACTCAATACTAAACTACTTCAAAACTGCCCACAAATTAACAATCTCTTGGTTTCAACAATCCCATATTATAACTAGCCTCGAAAATGCCATGTTAACCCACAACAGAACTTTTTAGGTAAAAGAACGCGACCGTCTATTCCACTAAGCTTCACTTATCATAAGTAACACTGCTACCTGATTTTGATCAGAAAACCATTCCCTGGAGAATTCACAACCGCTAATTTTACTCTGATATCACAATACTATCAAATTGAAGCCAACTCCACATTTCATATTCTATACGACATCCGCACACATACACCTTGCAACTTATCCCACAAACACATCGTATACCAATTATTCCCTTCCTATAGCGGAGATTGATCTATCTAAGTCCTCTTTCTTATGCCTTCGTCCCATTAACACAATAGCACTCTTACCGAAATATCCTAATAAATCTTACGTCGCTACATGTTTTCCACAAAAGTCTTCATGCATGTCCTTATTCTCAACTTCTCTTCTTTATTACACTCGGAGTTCATCTTTATGATTTTTGGAACAGCGCTGGTAGGTCAGGTTTGGAGTGGCTGACGGAGTTGTTTAACGTCATTTTTAAGACGACGAGGATGCCTAAAGAATGGAAGTGGAGTACAATAATTCCTTTGTATAAGAACAAATGTAATATCCAAAGTTGCAACAATTATAGAGGTATCAAACTGCTAAGCCATACTATGAAAGTTTGGAAAATAGTCGTGGAGATGAGGGTGAGAAGAGGCGTGTCTATCTCCGAGAATCAGTTTGGATTAATGTCGGGGCGTTCGACTACATAATCCATTCATCTTATTCGAATGTTGGTGGAGCAGTATAGGGAGAGAAAGAGATGCCTACATATGGTTTTCATCGACCTCAAGAAGGCATACGACAAAGTCCCTAGGGAGGTTCTATGGAGATATTTGGAGGTTAGAGGTGTACATGTGGCATACACTAGGGCAATCAAAGATAAGTATGATAGAGCCATGACCAGGGTACTGACAGTAGGAGGAGACTCGGAGTTCTTCCCAGTGATGATAGGGCTGCACCAAGGATTATCTCTTATCCCATTCCTATTTGCATTGGTGATGGATGTACCGACGCGACATATCCATTAGGAGGTGCCATAGTGTATGTTATTCGCATATAATATACTCCTGATTTATGAGACTCACAGCGGAGTGAATGCTAAGATGGAGGTTTGGAGATAGACTCTAGAGTCTAAAGGGTTCGGACTGAGTAGGACCAATACATAATACTTAGAGTGAAAGTTCAGTAATGGGAGCGACCTTGAGACAGGCGCAGAAGTGAGTCTTGGTACTCAGGTCATTCTAAGAAATGAAGCTTCAAGTACCACGGGTCTATTATCCAAGAGAATGGAGAGATTGATGACGATGTCACACATCGTATTGGGCAGGGTGGATGAAATTGAGGCTCGCATCTGGAGTCTTGTGCGATAAAAATATGCCACCAAAACTTAAAGGCAAGTTCTATAGGGTGGTGGTTAGACCGACTATGTTGTATGGGACAGAGTGTTGGCCGGTCAAGACTTCGCACACCCAAAAGATGAAAGTTGTAGAGATGAGGATGCTAAGATGGATGTGTGGGCATACAAGGAGGGATAGAATTAGAAATGATGATATTCGAGACATAATGGGAGTGGCCTCGGTGGAGGATAAGATGCGGGAAGCGAGGTTAAGATGGTTCAGGCACATGCAGAGGTGAGACACAAATGCCCCAGTTTGGAGGTGTGAGAGGTTGGTTATGGACTGATACATAAGGGGTAGAGGTAGGCTGAGAAAGTATTGGGGAGAGGTGATTAGACGGGACATGGCGCAAGTAACTCAGTGAGGACATGACCTTAGATAGAGGGTTATAAAGGACACATATTAGGGTAGAAGGGTAGTATGTAGCTCAGCGTAGTCTTGCCTACGGTTACAAACTAGTAGTTGTAATATTATTATTGTAGGCTCGCTTAGCCTATCATACTAGTAGGTACAATATTGCCTTATAGTCACTTGTCATTTGATTTATGATGCTATGTATATTTTTTTGTCTTATTTACTTGCATTATTTATTTCTTCTTTTTCACTTTCAGAATTTGCGATCATGACTTACTCACTTTGTTTGTCTTACTTTGCTTAGGCATGTGCTTTGTCTTGAGCCGAGGATCTCTCGAAAACAACCACTCTACCTACCAAGGTAGAGGTAAGGTCTGCGTACACTCAACCTTTCTCAGACCCCAAATTGTGGGATTTCACTGGGTATGTTGTTGTTGTTGTTGTTGTATTATGCTTTTGCCAAATCCGAGCAACCCAACCTGAAAATATGGGGATCCTGTGAGCCTATGTACTATCTTTCCTATTTCTCAAGAAAACCCCCACAATAATGAGTATAACCGCGACCCCACACAACAGAATCCTCAAGCCATAGCTAGAATGTGCACTTAGTCACGTGTCTGAATCATGATAACACATCTCGTACCATACCACAACATGTCATAGACAACCGTTCATGTAAGAATTTAAGCACGAGTTCCCACCATCTGGAGAGAGTATAACATGGAAATTTAGATACCAATTGGAATCGACTAGATACCAATTTGAATGAAGTAGCACGAAAGAATGAAAGAATTCGAAGTTTCCTAGATGTCCTATAGCCTCAAAATTATAAGTGTGGCGCACAACAAATGCATAAGTAGGACTCTACTAGACATTTGTCTTGTACTTATAAATTAGATAACCTAGTGCTATGATACCAACTTGTCACGACCCAAATTACTAAGTTGTGCGGGAACCTACCTTGACCCACCTTGATGGGCGAACCCTTCCCTTAATCAATAATTCAACATAATAAAGTAAATAAAGCGGAATAAATAGAAGTCTAATTCATATCATAAATATCAAGTACGGAATAAAACAACTACCCAAGGGATCTGGTCTGAATATTACAAGAGCTTCTAAGTATACAACTGAAATAAAAGATATAACCACAACCTGAATACAACTTCTGTTTAGAATGAAAGTTAAACAAAATATCTAGATGAACTCCACGAGACCCTTGAATGCTAATCGAACCTCGCTGAAGTTCCTGTAATAACTCTACACTCGAAAAGGGTGTAGCAAGAGTAGTATCAGTACAAACATTATGTACTGGTAGGTATCATAGGCCGACAACAGTTAGCTAATATGTACAAGAAAGAAACTGAAAGATAGACATGCTCGCAATCAAGTACAAGTAATATCACAGTTCAAGAATAACCACTCAACTACAGAAAGATCAATAACCCAATCATAGCCAATGGTAAAGCACCTAAGCCCAAGTCTGCCAAGTTTTCCACAATTCCTCGGAACAATCACTACCACAAGTATAATCAACAAGTCTAAACCATATATGTAAAATGAGATGGTAGGAATGAATGATGAATAAATATGAAATGCAATGCAATACAGTGGCCATATGATCAATCCGTACATACATGCTTCGGGCGGTATAAATCATCGTCCCAGTAGTCATGACCCATGGGGGACCCCCGACGTCTATGTACCATTCATTCCGTATCACTCATCATAGAGATGGATACGTAATACAGTAATTTCATATGAATTATAAATACTCCTCTTGTCATTTATCACTGTCACGCCAATAGCAAGATCACAATCAATATATTATGAAATGAGAGTATATGCAATGCAATGATAATATCAGGTATATCATATCAACTCCTAGTCGTGCCATGCAAGGACACTTATCATAATATCTGCATCATATCAATTCCCTTCCTTATACATGAGCATGCTAAAATAGGTGAGATACAACTACATCACAATACAACATGATATATCATATAAGTACGATAATCATAAAAAGCATCAAATTATACTTAGTCACAATAACCGACCTAAGTATTCCATCCCAACTCCATACTGGAAGCCTTACATGTTTTCTCCAATAAAATCTAACTACACATACGCTTCGCTAACGAAGTCTAACCAAAAGGTAAGCCATAACCTACCAGGATGTCAAGCTGGAGTCGTACGATCACACTTGTGCCTTGCCCTTCTGCGGATCATGATCGTACTGAAGTCTAGTATTATCGAAGTCTAAGTTAGAATAAGGAATTCACAACACCCATATCATTACACTAGCCCTTTGGTTCCAAACCGATTAATAAAGAAGATGAAAATGGGTTCGTTAGGGTTAAAACAGTCATTTTAAAGGTGAACTATGAAATTCAACATACTAGGAGTCCAATCCTACTAACCAATTGCTAAATCAACTCACCATTAGGCTAATTTCATCTTATAAGAAAACCCCCCAAATTTGGGTATTAACCCTAGTTTCCAACATTCAAATTTATCAACATAAATGGAAGATTTAAGATTAACAAGTACTAAATAAAGATTCAACATCTTTAGATTAACAAAATTCACTAATTAATTCTCACTTTTAAGCTTAACAAATCAACAAGCCCTAATTTGATTGAGCTTTTCTTCCCCAATTAGATTCTAGGTCATGACCACCATTAAATCAACATAATGAAGCTAAGTAAAGGTAATACAATGTTAAGAAAGGTTATCTCAAGAAGAAATCACTTATGGATGCTTGGAATTGCCCTAATGGTGCTTTGGAAGTGTATTTTCGAAATGAGGAAAGATAGGGTTTTAATGACACTTAAAAAGCAATCTGGAATCCCATCATCTGCTATAGCGATCGCGCACCCGCGGACCCTCTCCACCCCTGCGGTTCTTTACAAAAAGTCAAAAAGCACTCCGTAGAGGATCGCCGTCTGCTGCAGCAGACTCCATCCGCTGGGGCGCACTGAAGCTCGCCCCAACGAGTACACCAGCAACCAGAAAAATCAAGTCTTATGCAATTTTAATCAGAAATCTGATAATCACCAAATACCTCCCGACACAAACCAAATATGTACACATTTGTAAACACACGCTACGGAGTCACTCATGGTCTCGAAATTTCCATCGCAGTTCTAATTCTACTAGTCAATCCTCCACGGGCTAAACAAGTTTTAAAACCAATAGCCAAAAATGCTCCCGAGGGCTCCGGAAATTGAACCACCTATCCCACCAAGTCATAAACGACCCTCCGGACCTCACGGAATCGACGGAATTCTAAAAAAGATCCGTTCACACAAAAGTCAACTTTCGGTCAATGCTATCATATTTTAAGGTTCTAATTTCACAACTTCTACTAGAATTTTTAAATGTTCCAGAAATCGAGTCTACTGGAGTAAAATTGTCAAAATACACGTAACAACGAAATATGTCATTACAAAAGATGTCAATTGAGAGGCTCATGAGCCGGAGAGGTGAGAAAATTGCCCGTTAGGGCTCTGAAAATTAGCTGTTATTTGGGAATTTGATGGTTGAGAAGGAGAGAGAAGCCTCTCTCTAACTTTTAGAATTCTTGAATTTCTATCTTTATTGCTTTATACTTGTTGTATGCATATGATTATACTCTGTATGCACTATATTATATTTAAATACTTGTCTTAAAAGTAAGATTAGGGTGGGTTGATGATTTTATTGGGTCTTTTAGACTACCATTTATTGCCATGTATAAATACACTTACGGATGACACATAAGTTTTTTAGTGTTCACGACTCGGTTAGAAATCGATTCAAACCGCAAATCGAACCAAACTAAACCGATCAAATAAACTGATAGGTATTTGGGATTGGTTTGGTTTGATTTTAGATTTATTTTTAAATTGATAATATTTGGTTTGGTTTGGTTTTGATTTTGATTTTATTAAAATAAAACCGAAGATAAAATCGAACCGAACCGACAATTCATATACATAATTTTTATAATTATCTATATAAGATATATTAGTTTTTATAAGTAATTTAAAATATTTTATTTATGTTTTTATTAAAAAAAAATCATCTCTAATAAGCTAATAAACTTTACACCTTAAGCTCATGTTTAACTAAAAGAAATCCATGAAATTCAATCTCATTAATTCAAAGAAATATTTATGAGATTTACCTAAAAAAATTATGTTTTCTTATAAACTTATTCACTATATTAAAGCTTATAGATCTTAAGATATTTTTTTCATAATCCAAGAAAATTATAGTTCCCACAATAAAAAGGTAATACTAACAAATTATCTATCTATCTATACTATACTATATTAAAAAGTAGAAAATTCTTAAGCCAAAAGTTAAATTACTAAAATATCCTCTTAAAAACCTAACTAGCCTACTTATAAATATATATTTTTTTTTTAAAAAGCAACGCCAAAGCCAGTTTCATCCGAAGGGATGCTATCCTTCACACATATTCTGTTACACATTGATTAAAAAGATATATATAGAGAGAATGAAGTCTTTACAATGGAGTGTATAATAAAAAAAATTCAAGATGTTAAAAAATTGCGTGCCTACTGCAAATGGAAGAAATTGATTTAGGAAGAATACGAGACAAAGAAAAAACAGCTTTAGAATCTTTGTCATGCTAAGGTTGAATTGTTGCTGGCTAGCAGGATATATATCCTTTGTTGGATGGTGCTTTCTAAAAGTGTATAAGGTAAATTTGATTTCTCTAAAAATTAAACATGTTGGTGGAGCATTTAGTTTTTGATAGAAATAATATCCTTCCTTATTTTCATTAATGAATGAATATATATATATAATTTATAATTTCCATAATATGGAAAATCTTATTCCTATTCTACTCTCAAAACCCTATTCTATTTGTACAAGAATTCTACAATTATGGTAAGTGTACAATGCTAATTATATACAAATAATATGTTACCAAAATAGGGATATACACGGCTGTGTATACCGTGTATATCACGGTCTCCCACTTGTCATGGGTTTCCGTGATATACACGGTATACACAAGGTATTGGATACCGTGTATATCCTTGTATATTTTCACACCCCCGCAGTCATAGCGGACGGTTGTCGTACGCTGAGACTGTCCCTAAAATCTTCAAAGAGAACCGAGGGAAGACCCTTAGTGAAGATGTCTGCAATTTAGTACCTAGAAGGGACATGGCAGACGCGTACTTGTCCACGAGCTACCTTTTCACGAACAAAAATGATATCCATCTCGTTGTGTTTAGTGCGCTGATGTTGAACCGGATTACCAGAAAGATAGACCGTACTAATATTATCACAATAAACCAATGTAGCTTTCTGAATGGGACAATGAAGTTCTAAGAGAAGATTACATAACCAACATGACTCAGACACCACATTGGCTACCCCTCGATACTCGGCCTCTACATTGGAGCGTGATAATGTAGACTGTCGTTTTGCAGACCACGAGACCAAGTTATTACCAAGAAAAATACAATAACCAGACGTGGAGAGTCTGGTATCTTGATAGTCACCCCAATCAGCATCTGTATACGAGACAAGTGTAGAAGTCGACGATGGATATAGATGCAAGCTATAGTCAAGTGTTCCCTGGATGTATCGAAAAATATGTTTGAGGGAATTCATGTGCTCAACCCTAGGATCATGCATAAATAAACATACCTGGTGTACCACATAGGTAATATCCGAACTCGTGAAAGTAAGATACTGAAAAGCCCCTGCAAGACTGCGATAGTGGGTGGGATCCTCGTAAGGTGAGCCAGCCACAGCACCCAGCTTGGGTTTAGTATCAACTGGAGTGCAAGTAGACTTACATGAGGACATACCAGCTCGCTCAATTATCTCAGCGGCATACTTCCTTTGTGATAAGAATAACCCACCTGAATGACGAGTGACATGTAAAGTCCTGTAAAATTAAAAAAAAAAAAAAAACACAACCACACATGACACAACACCTCACTCACCTTAACTCCTCCATTACCCATTTTACTCCCTCACGTCCCATTTTTCATGGGCATATCTTGCACTTGGACACACACGACACAACACACACATACACTTTTATATAAAACACAACAAAAAGGGAAATACAAAAAAATAGCAAATCAGAAACAAAACTCAGAAAAGAAAAGAAAAAGAGATTAAAGAGAGCTACTAAGGAGTCCCAAAAAGGTTTGGTTGAAGGATAAGTTGAAGTTAAAGTTATTCGCAATTACGAAGCAACAAAGGTGAGTTTTCTCACTCAAAGTTTTTAGTAAAATCCTTTATTTTTAAGTTACAATACATGTTAGAATATAATCCGGTTATTGAAAGAATGAGAATGAAATTTATGATTGTTTAATAACTAGTTTGGATTGTGCAATTGTAATCTGTTATACTGGGCTATACTTGTTAGAGTTGGATGAAATTTTACAGAGTCGTACATACCGCAACAAATATATAAATGCACTTTACGGGGATAAATCCGACTTACGGTTTGAGAGTTGTAACCCTTACAAGTGGAAAGGGAGAAATATTGAAGGAAAGAAATATTATTTGAGCCTTTTGAACATATGACATATTTATACAAATATATAAATGCATTGGATCGGGTTGCACGGACCGCAACAAATATATAAATGCATTGGATCGAGTTGCATGGACCGCAACAAATAAATAAGTGCATTGGATCGGGTTGCACGGACCGCAACAAATAAGTGCATTAGATCGGGTTGCACGGACCGCAACAAATACATAAATGCATTGGATAGGGTTGCACGGACCGCAAAAAATATATATAAATGCATTGGATCGGGTTGCACATACCGCAACAAATATATAAATGCACTGGATCGGGTTGCACGTACCGCAACAAATATATAAATGCACTGGATCGGGTTGCACGTACTGCAACAAATGTATAATATGTTATATGGGAAAAAGTAGGAGTACTGATTAAACTAAGTTGATTTTTTTTTAGACGAGTGGGGAGAAAATTTTGCACGTGAATATTTATTGATTTATTTGATAAAAGGGTTGTAATCTGTTTATTTCAACATGCTTATTATTTTCTTATAATGTGATTGTAATTAAAAATATTGTGAGGTTACTTTGGACTGTAAGGTGAGATTCCCACTCAGCCCCGGATGGTAGGGCTGACTCTTTTATTTAACATATTTCAGGAAGGCGCGATAGAGGAAAAGCTCGCAAGAGGGCTAGCGATCGTCCCGCAGCCTCATCGTACCACTAATCCATTATTTCGGATTTGGTGAAAGTTACTCTGGACTAAGTTTGTTTAAAGAATTAAGTTTTATTATCTCGGAGAATGCCCCACATGAGATTGTTCTTCGTAAACCTCAAATTGATTATTACATATATTATTTCCGCAAATACCTATCTAATTTAGGAAGAAAATGAAGTAAATGGTTCGCCTGGAAAGGGATAGTTGTCCAGGTGCCATCACGTCTTAAAGAAAGACTTGAGAAAAGTCGGGGCGTGACAAGATAGCAATCCCCAAGAAATAACTCAAGGGCCCGAAGTCTTTCATAGCAAACCCAGAATTGAGTAGTGTCGTGATAGACTTGCGTAAATCATCAGAAGAAGCGGTCAAGATAATGTCATCCACATATAAGAGAATATAAGACAGGGAAGTACCACAACGATATATGAACAGAGAATTATCAGACCTGCTGTGAGAAAACTCAGTAGTCGATACATAGTCCGCAAATCGCTTATACCAAGTCCGTGCAGCCTGTTTGAGCCTATATAAGGACTTCTTCAATAAACAGACATGGTTAGGATATGTGGGGTCTCGAAAACCCAAGGGCTGATGCATGTAGACAGTCTCCTTAAGATCATCATGTAAGAAAGCATTATTCACATCTAGCTGATGAATGGGCCATGTCTTGGAAATAGCCAAACTGAGAATAGTGTGAATGGTAGCCGGTTTGACCACTGGGCTAAATGTCTCACCATAATCCACGCCAACCTGTTGAGTTTTACCATCACCTACAAGACGAGCCTTATGTCTCACAAAATAACCATCAGAATTATATTTATGAGTACAAATCCACATGGACCGAATATTATTAACACCAGAAGGACGGGGGACCAACTCCCACGTCTTATTTTCAATAAGAGCACCATATTCGTCATTCATAGCCAATTTCTAATTCGGGTCATTTAAGGTAGACACTGGGTTACGGGATAGTGGGGGTTTAAGAACATTAAAATTAAGATTAAAATATCTTTTTGGTTTAAAAATACCATGTTGACTACGAGTAACAGGACGGTGTGTCGAAGGAAAATCGGGTGAATTTTGGGAAACAGTCGGGTCGGTGACGGACTGGCCAGCAGGCAGTGGGCCTACCGACCCAAAACTGGAAACAGTAGGCTGGACTAGAGCATAAACTGGGCCAAAAAATAGTCTCGGTAGTGGGTTGGGCAATTGGCCCACTAGCAGAAACTGGGGCAGAAATAGTGGGCTATGGCGGGTCAGCAAGCAGTGGGCCTGCTAGCGGGTCGTAGTCACTGGATCGGCCCATTAAATGGTGCATAATATGAGGTGAGACTTCGTCATCTAAAAAAATATACGAACTAGGCACGGGACTACTCACTTTCGCAAAGGGAAATTGGGTTTCATCAAAAATAACATGTCGATTAATTATAATTTTATTAGAGGACAAATCAAAATATTTGTAACCACGATGATTAAACGGATAACCCAAAAACACACAAGCGATAGAACGGGCTTGAAGTTTGTTAATTATTGTTGATGAAAATAGTGGATACCATAAACATCCAAAGACCCTAAGATGTGAATACGAATGATTCTTATTAAAGAGGATTTTAAGAGGAGATGCATACGCCAACCCTTTGGTAGGAAGTATGTTAAGGAGATAAGTAGCCATTCGTAGAGCATGATGCCAAAAGGAAGGGGGTACGGAAGCATAGATCAATAAAGTTTTGATAATATTATTAATGGTACGAATTTTTCGTTCGTCTTTCTCATTTTGTGAGAACGTATGAGGACAAGAGAAATGAAAAACTATACCATTAGCATCATAAAAATCCCGAAACAACCCATTAACATATTCTTTGTCATTATCACATTGAATATTTTTTATTTCCCCTTCGAATTGGGTACGGATGAACGCTCTAACTTTTAAGAATGTGGAAAAAACTTGTGATTTTTTCGCTAACGGAAAGGTCCATAAAAAATTAGAATAGTCATCCAAAAATAAAGCATAATAACGATGACCCACTGAACTGAGAACGGGAGAAGTCCATAAATCACTATGAATAATATCAAAAGGCATCAAAGTACGAGACGTAGAGGCTACAAATTGTAATCTAACATGTTTTCCTAAAGGACAGGAATGACAACTTTGAGTACTACGCGTACTCTTACAAGAAATAAAATTATTTTTATGCAAAGAGAAACAATAAACTTCCCAGGGTGACCAAAACGTGCATGCCACAAGAAAGGAGTTAGAGCTGCAAATGTAGATGGCATGGCTTGACTCGAGAAACTTGAGGCGGGCGTGATTGGATAAAGATCTCCCCTACTATTGCATCTCATGAGAGGTATTTCCGTTTTGAAATCCTTACAGAAAACTCAAAATGATCAAAATTAACAGAAACTCAATTATCGTGTAGTAAAGTTTTGGACAGACACCAAATTTTTAATTAAG
The DNA here is from genome assembly GCA_034509755.1 of Anisodus tanguticus. Lineage (NCBI taxonomy): Eukaryota > Viridiplantae > Streptophyta > Magnoliopsida > Solanales > Solanaceae > Anisodus > Anisodus tanguticus. Next base: position 18,912,723 of record CM067548.1, read on the forward strand.
TTCGGGGCATGAAGGGTATTTTTCAAGACAAGAAGTGGATGTGGGGGAGACAAAGATGTATTACCGTAACCACAAATTGGAATTGTATTGCCATTACCAACAATAATGCCACGATTTTTGCTCAAATTAGAATAAGATGAGAGAGTACCTTGGTCTGACGTCATGTGAGAAATGGCGTTGGTGTCCATATACTAATTCGGGTCTGGAGGATTTAATCCAAGCATATGCATCACGACCTCAATATCTGTCGGAGTTGGTATGGGGCCCACTGCCTGGAATGACTGCGGTGGCCGAGGCCCAAGCAAACCGGTCTGCTGCCCCCACCCAAAAGGAAAACTGCTGCCTAAAACTAGACCCGAGAAAATGGGCCTGGCCTGTGGCTAGAACTAGGCCCAGTTGCCCGGGTAAGGCTGTGAGGAAAATAGCCAATATTGGGCCACTAGCCTAGTTCCACTGCTAGGGGGCCCACTGTTGAGACCAATTGGGTTGTTGCCCAATGCACCCGAGGCCCACCGCCGTTGCCACACCATTTCGGCCGCCGCTGCAATTTTTGCCATTATTTTTACTGTTTTGACCCTTCTTGCCGCCACCGTTATTGCGATTTTGGCCCTATTTGTCAACAAAACCATGAGAGTCATTGGATAAGGTCATCATCACCACGGAACCGGCGCCGGTAGCTGCCTTTTTTGCCAAGACGACTTCTTCTAACGTGAGCATCGAACATGTTTGATAAAAAATGGGAAGTAGATTACTTTGACGAAGGAGAGTCTCAATGCCATTATAGGCCTCAGATAGGCCTATAACCATTTGTAGAATAAGATGATTATTGGTAACAGGCGCTCCAACGTTACGGAGTTAGTCCGCCAATTCCTTGAGCCGTTTACAATAGGCCAAAACATTCGGAAAATCCTCCATGCTTACTTGTTAAAATTCTTGCTCAAGGGTGACAACTTGGGAATGTTGGTTGTCCTGGAATATATCACGCAATCTATTCCAAGTAGCCATAGACGTAGTGTCTGGTTAAATGATCTTCTGTAAAAGGTCGGTAGAAATAGTAGAATAAATCCACTGAAGGACGGTAGCATCAAGAGTGATCCATAACTGAGGATCCCCCGCGGGTGGAGAGACTGCGGGAGGAATTATGTGACGGAGGACTTGATGTGAGATTGCGTGAATTTTGAATAATTTTTCACACGTCGCATATTGGACGTTTTCCATCTCAAGAACAATAGGGATGTGGTTCTTAATGTTGGAATTAGTAAGGGCATGATGAAACATGTTCTTTGACGTAGACATTACTAAAGAACAATAGGTGAAGGAGGGATTTGGAAGAAAAGTTTGGAAGAGAGGAGGTAAGATGCATGGTTGCCGAGAATTTGACACAAAAATCGAGGCAGCGGAAGAGAGGAAATCGGTAGAAGCACCTAGACTTCTGATAAATGATAGAAATAATCCCCTTCCTTATTTTCATTAATGAATGAGTATATATACAATTTACAATTTCCATAATATGGAAAATCCTATTCCTATTCTACTCCCAAAACTCTATTCTATTTATACAAGAATTTTACAATTATGGTAAGTGTACAATGCTAATTATATACAAATAATATGTTACCAAAATAGGGATATACACGGCTGTGTATACCGTGTATATCACGGTCTCCCACTTGTCATGGGTTTCCGTGATATACACGGTATACACAAGGTATTGGATACCGTGTATATCCATGTATATTTTCAGTTTTAGTCTCTAAATTCTGATAATTGAGTTATTATTGTAGAACAACATTTATTATAAAATTTCCCTGTAAGATACCATGGTTTTAATTTTTAATTTGCAAGTATTGCCGTGTTTTTTTAAGCGTAAAGACTTAATTCCAGCATTGTATATGCAGTTAATGTGTTCGTAATCGGGTGACTTAATTTTGAAACCCGTTGCTTGCTGGGTCTCACTAGAGTCCCTTGCTACTATTAAACATCAAATGCATGTGTTTATAAGAGAAACAACTCGATTTTGGTTATATATTTTCGTGCAGTTTGTTTGGCAAGACTCAGAACATCTTCCAAAATTTGTTTCCTAAAATATTTAAAATAAGAAAGAGACTAATCTAATTAGTCATATCCTTTCTAAGAGTTGTGTTTGTTGATTAGTAATCCCTCCGTTCAACAATAAGTGGTTGTTTAGTCCTTTCAACTTTTTTCAAAATAAGTGGTTATTTAGAATTTTAAGAATACTTTGGACATGTTCTTCTAAAATTGCTCTTAGTTGAATAATCAACATTCATTAAGTATATTTTCTTTTTTTAAACATTAATTAGGAGTAATTAGTAAAAACACTCCTAATTTCTAAAAGTGAGTACTTTTTAAAGGGCGTGCTTAAAAAAACCAATTGTGGTAGAGGCAATAACTAACTAACGGTGGAAGATAACTTTCTAGCTACCCGTTGGCTGATTGTTTAAAATTTTAGAATAATGCACCTTTTGGCAAAAGTCATGTACTTTGTTTATTATAACAGAGGCTTTGTGCAGAAATCAAAGGGAATTTCCAAGCAATTCTCGAGAATACTTCTTTCGGTAAAATACAAAAATAACTCTATTCACACAGAAACTCTTGTTCACTACTATGTTCAAAATGATTCATTATTTTAGGTTGAGTTCCTTGTGGTAGGAGAAATCAAAGAGTACAATTTAATTTTTAGAATAGGCATTGTATTCGGGATAGATTTTTTCGTCAATTACTTGCGCGGTGTGAGAGAAATTACTATGCTAAAGATAGTTTCGCCTTGCCTATATGTTCCGTGCGTTGAATTCTTCTTCATAATTTCTCTCTTTAATTAGTTTTTTAAATTTATCTTACACAAAGTTACTCCATTATATAATTTTGAATATTCTACAACATTAATACATACCCTCCTAAAGCCTAAAGTCAACTTTATTAGTATATATAACTACTATATTTTAAAAAAATAAGTAGCTTAGCATCAATCCCAAACGACCAGTCTACCGTTACATATGAAGGGATGCCTCTTTCAGACACCTTGCCTTATTTTGCTGCTAAAAAAAGATGCGCTTCTTGAGAAAAGTTTAATTTAACTTAAACATGTTAAATCCAAATACTTCTTCACTTTTTTGTTCTTCTATAAACATGATTCTTCGATGCCCAAAGTTCAGTTTGAACATTGGCTTCAAATCTTCGTCTTAGCATCCCTCAAATAAATATACATTAAAAATATATCTACAAAATACTAGGTGTGATATACTTCATTACATGTTTGTATTCATAAAATAGAAAAAGTAAAAATTTGACCGTTTATCTTCATAGGTTCAGACAATATTCAATCATCTTGACCTCGACAAATAAGTAATCATACACGACTCATAAAAAAATATACTTTATTCTTTCATGTATATTTATTTACTCAACTATTCTTTGTTTTAATAATATTAATATTCACTACAAAAAACGGGTAATTCGTAGAGGTTGAAAATGCAATTCGCGGAGGTTAAAACCCTCCGATATCTGCTGATAGCAAATCATGGGGATTCTTAACCTCCGCGAATCGCACTTTCAACCTCCACAAATTAAATCATGTATTGTGTTGTGTAACTCACACAATATACATGTGCAACGCAGCGTATTGTGAAATTAGTGTTTTTAAAATTCAAACCTCCATAACAAGAACTTAACAAACCCCTTATAACAGGCTAAAGAAAAAATATTTATCTCCTTATTTTAGACTGTCGAAATTTCAATGTTTTCAAAGAATGGCGATAAACATACAATTTACAGTAGCTAGTATGTTGGAAAAGAATGAAAAAGACTTTCTTAATCAGGGAAAAAGTGAGAGTGAGAAATATCATTAAGTTTCTTAAAAATCGAACCAAACCGAATTAACTGGACGACAACCAAACCGATGGATATGTATTATATTTGATTTGATTTGATGTGATGTGATGTGATTTTAATAATTCAAAAATCGACTACATTGATTTGGTTTTGGTTTTAACCAAAAATGACCCAAATCGACCCATGAATACCCCTAGTAATCACAAGAGAGAATGTGAAGCGTATACTATACACATGATGCTATACATGTATAGATTTTTCCGTGTAATCAATTAAGAAAAGATAAATTTGAGCCACTTTTATAATATTAAGGATATATATGGATTGATAATATAATATTAAGGATATATATGGATTGATAATATAATATTAAGGATATATATGGATTGATAATATAATATTAAGGATATATATGTATGGATAATATAACACTAAGGCCTTATGGACAGATAGTATAACAAGCATATTAAACATTTTTTGACGAATATACCCTTTTCCCATTTCTAAATCAGCTCGGTACTTGTTTCTCATACCCCAATATTTTTCAATCAAAAATAAAAACCCAAAGAAATTTATGGCACATGCTTCTTCATCACACACATTACTTCTCCCCTTCTATCCACTATATAAATATATCCTTGGTTCAGTGTCACTTTAACGCTCAACAAGCTACTCTTTCTCTCATTTTCTATCCTCCTTTCTTTTCCCATTAGATAACTTTCTTTCCTAAAGAGAAAAAGAAAATGAGTAGTCTTGTAAGTAGACCATATTATGCTTACTCAAAGATGAAGATGGAAGACCCTGAAGAGATTCAACATAGAAGAGCACAGTTCTTGATTCACAAGACGCTACAGAAATCAGATTCCATTGGATCTCAAAGAAGGCAGCCAATATGGTTGAAAGTGAAAGTGTGTAAGTTGAAGATCAAGATTGGAAGGAGATTAAAAAGGATGAGGAAGAGCATTTTGTTAAATTTTTCTGCTACTAAAGGTCATATGGTTTATTACAAGCAATTAATTTGTCAGTTGAAATATTGGAAGCGCTTGATTAAGGGTAGAGAGACAGCTATGGTTAAACTTCCACCCATGTTCACTTGAAGCTATTTCCTTTCATTTTGAAAATAAAGAAGGAAAAAGAATGCATACTATACACATACTGATATACATATACAGATTTTTCCATGCAATTAATGAAGGGATTGGCTTATTTTTTTTCCACACTTCATTCAAATGTCTATTTCAATTTGTTTTCACTTTTCTCTAGTGATTGAATTGAAGGTTACATTCAACATCCATCCCAATTTTGTTGGGCTAAAATAGCCAAGAAAGTCTTACATGGTGTGATATTGTCCGATTTGGGCCAAATCCGCACGGTTTTTTTTCAAAAGGCCTCACACCATTAAAAGAATCATACCTCTTATATGTAGGTTCTTTTTTCTTTTCACTTCCAATGTGGAACTTTATTCGCACACCCCAACATCTCTACCTCGAACTAAGTTCCACAACCCATCACCAGTTATGGGCTAATTTGGAGATTAATTGTGTGACATCCACATCATCCTCCGAGTATTTATGGCTGCCAAAGTCTGCTGCTACTTTGGTGTGTAAGCGTCTTCAATCTATGGGTAAAGGTATTGCACCGGCCCAATAGACGGGCAAAGGCACTAAGTCAGGTCGCACGCCACACTCCGCCATTTTCATACTCGTCTCGTGAACCATGGACTCTGATACCAATTGTTGGGCTAAAATAGCCCAAGACACTCTTATGTGGTGTGATATTGTCCGCTTTGGGCCAAGTCGCATGGTTTTTTCCAAAATGTCTCACACCATTAAGAGAATCATACACCATGTAGGTTCTTTTTTCTTTCCACTTCCGATGTGAGACTTTGTTCGCACACCCCAATAAATTTATGTGGCACCATTTGACTTGTCACAAAGTTTAAGAAAAGTATTCAAACTTTTAAAATTTATGATCCAAAACAAATCTTAGATATCTGTATGGCTATAAATTATTCAATAAAGTTAACTTGTTTTTAAATATAGAAATATGACATTATTTTTTGGGACAATCAAAAAAGAAAACGGTGTCACATAAATTGAGACGGAGAGGTGTATGAGTTTCCCAGTCAATTTCAGAGCCCTTTTTGCTCTGATTTCTTCTGATTTCGAATGTTACTGTCTTCCTTACACTACTAATTTATAAATACATATAACTTCATAACTGATTGTGGTCTCCTCAATTGAAGGGTCGAAATAAATGTTTCATTGCATAAATTGCCTAGAAAATTTGACTTAACCCGCTATTTTTTTTTTGGGTTTAAGAAATAATACCCTCTTCATTTTCTTGAATAGTATGATAAATTTCCTGAATCATAAATCAACAATATATCCAGTGAAATCTCACAACGTGGGTCTGGGGAGGGTAGAGTGTACGCAAATCTTATCACTACTTTGGTAGGTAGAGCGGCTGTTTGCGAAAGACTCTCGGCTCAAGACAAGCACAAGCAAAGCAAGAGAAATGGTAAGACCCGAACAAGAAATTTAAAGAATGATGGTAACAAAAGCGGATAAACCATGATAGCGCATTCTGAAAAAAGAAGCAGTAACTAACGCATGTAAATAAGAAAAACATAAATCAACAGCCTGAAAATAAATTGAGTGATCATATATATTTTTAAAATATTACAGACGATCATGACACTATGTACTATTGGAGAAGTTTGATAAAATTTAGGTGACTGAATCTATACAGTTAGGGCTCGTTTGGTATGAGGGAGAAGGAATAATTAATTTGGAGATTAAATTTGAGATAAGTTTTGTTGAGTTGTGGAGCCTAATTTATCGCCAACACTATGAAGACCCTACGCATAGTGTGGAACGCTGACCGACCTAGTTATTTAGTGGAGGGTATTTTAGGAATTCTGGGTTTATAATGTAAGGTTATTTAGTGGAGAGTATTTTGGGAATTTGAAATTTGTATTATGTTCGCCCTAGTTTTCGCTATATATAGACTAGGGCACCGTTTTCTTTCTGGGGTCGAGCAAGAGAGAATTGTAAACACAAACTCCCTACATAGATTATAGTGAAATCTGCAGCGGCAAAGTGGACGTAGCCCTCGCATTGAAAGTGAACCATTATAAATTTGTATGTTATTTGTTCTTCGCTTATTTATTGTTTTCTTATTAGGTAGGATTTGGGACTCAAATCCTAACAACTGGAATCAAGAGCGACAGGTTGTGTTGCGATTCAGAAAACGATGGGAGGCGAACATGATTCGGCGCACGGCATCGGGAAATTCGATGGTACGGATTTTGCGTTTTGGAGAATGCAGATTGAAGATTATTTATATGGCAGAAAGTGTCATGAATCGCTGAGTCCGAAGCCAGAGGAGATGAATGATGCAGAGTGGAATCTCTTTGACAGACAGGTTATGGGAGTCATTCAATTGATGTTGTCGAAGAACGTTACTCACAACGTGGCGAAGGAGAAGACCACCGCTGGCATGATGAAGGTTCTTTCTGACATGTATGAGAAACCTTCGGCAAACAATAAGGTATTTTCTCATGAAGAAACTCTTTCATCTAAAGATGGAGGAAGGTGCTCCTGTTGCAACGCACGTGAATGAATTCAACACGATTGTCAATCAATTATCATCTGTTGCAATCGAGTTTGACGATGAAATGTAAGCCCTAAATTTGTTGGCGTCTCTACCGAATAGTTGGGTGCCGATGAGAGCAACAATTAGTAATTCTGTTGGTAGTGATAAACTGAAATTGAATGATGTTAGAGATCGTATCCTTGCTGAAGAGGTTCATAAGATAGATTCTGGTGAGGCATCGACGAGTTCTTCTTTGAATGTTGAGAACAGAGGCAAAAATTATGACAAAAACTACAACCGAAATAAGAGCAAGTTAAAGTCAAAGAATGACAGGGGTCAATCTAGATCAGGGCGAACACTTCAGTGTTGGAACTGTGGGAAACTGGTCACATCAAGAAGAATTGCATGGCACCGAAGGAGGACAATAAGGGGGGTGAAACCAATGTTGCCACTGAAGACATTGGTGATGCGCTGTTGTAAGATTTAGAATATAAGATAAATATAGGAGTAATAGAATATGATTGTTTCAATGAACTACTTTTAGGAGGTGACTTTTTAACCATGATAAATTACAAGATAAATAATAACGGAATTGAAATAAATGATCAAGGAAAACAAGATTCGTAAATAAAGTATGAATATACAAAGAGAAATAATAGCGAACCTATCACACCTCTGCACTGGGGCATCTGTGTCTCTCCTCTACACATGCCCGAACCATCTCAACCTCGGTTCCCGCATCTTATCATCCACCGAGGCCACTCCCACTTTCTCCCGGATATCATCATTCCTAATCCTATCTCTCCTTGTATGCCCACACATCCATCTCGGTTAACTTATTCCTAACCAAACGACCCCTTAGAAAGTTGCAATACTTCCTCTGTTTTTTCTACTTGTCCAGTTTACATTCTGCACTCCTTTAAGAAAAAAAAATTAAATATTCAGTCTGGTATTTAAAAATCTAAATTTCACCTGATAAGGATAAAATTGAAAAAAAAAATTCTCTTAATTTGTTAAATAATTGGACAAGTAAAACAAAATATAATGAACCAGTAAAAAGAAACAAATGGACTACTTTATTTCCCTTTTGCACTTAAATTGATACTTAATTTCCTTTTTTTGTCCACTTAGAGCGGAATCAAATTCATCAGAACTCATGTGACTTTTAAGTGAAGTCCAAATTATCTGGCTCACAGTAATGATTAATGGTCATTGGTCGGAACGCTATTAAGATTTGGTGAACCTGGCGTTCTATTGGCTGTTTGCTTATTTGGTCTTTAGATTTTAAAAAATAAAAGTAGAGATTTCGTGCCGTTATAATAAGTATTTAATTCTTTATTTTTAACACAAGCAAAGTTTCTTGGCCTTTCAACAGCTAGTAAGCAAAGTAGGCTATTAAATAAACAGAAAATAAGAACATGCAGCTTCCCTGACTAATTCCAACTTAGACATACGCATGTAACTATGTTTGGATATCCCTATGCTTCAACGGTATTATGCCTCTTTTATTTCTTCAAAATAAATTGTATGTCCTTGCATTGCGTATCCTACACTAGTTTCTCTTAAATATATTAGTCAACCTATTACCTACCATTTTTTATTCATCCAAAAAATTATCTACCGAGTTTCAAGAATATATATATATATATATACTATTTGAATCTTCTCACGGCCATAAAGATAATATAAGAGATATTACGAGTGAAATACTTCATGATTATGGTAATATTAATCTAATTTTACATCCTCTTGTCTAATATGCTAAACATATTTTGCAAGAGAGAACAATGGGGAAGATGTAAAATTTCTTAATAGTGGCCCTCCATAAAACCCCACTCAATTGAAAGTTACGCAAGAAATAAAGGGGACGCAAAAAATTAATTCTTTCTCAACATATTTGTTTGACCATTTAGAGAAATTCATACTTCCATATTTTCCTTCTAAGAAAGATATCTTTATTTATATCATTTGTTGAATTTAAGTCATGGTCGTTGAGTAATAATGTCATCGCACAAGTTCACTCCCATTGATTTTCTTTGAATACAGCAGTAGTTTACGCATTCTTTACATTAGTTCATTTGTCACGGCACTTAAGACCTTCCACAAACAAGGAAACAAACTCAACCAATTTTGATGTGGTAGTTGTACATTAGTATGGAATTAAATATACCCAATCTTAAGTTGGTAGTTGTGTATATGGAATTAAAATTATCATGTTCTACTTAATTGGTCGCCATTATTAATTGATCTTTAGATAACTGGAACAATATGTGATTTAGTAGTTGTAGAAATAACTTATTGATAATGAGATTGAATCGCTGTTGTTAGATCCTGTAATTCATGCAGTGGGCAGTACAATTACCGCATAGCAGTAATGGTCTGTCACAAATATAATTTTACAACAAATAATTCTATTTAGGCGCAATACTGACATCTGCACTTGCAGGATTTTATAGTGCTGACTTCCTAGCTTCACGGATTCTTAACCAGACACAACTTAGGGAAAAAAGATATGCTTTAAACGCTATTTTCGTATTTGGACAAACTTTTAAATTTCCATATTTTGAAAAGTGATTTTTGTGGAAATATATTTTTCCAAAGGATATTCTTGGAGGATAGTAACTTATATTTAACTAATTAATTTGAAAATATTCTTGATAATATTAAAGCATCAATTTGTATTTGACCAATGTTTGAAAAGTGGTTCGGGGAAAACTCATTTTAATTATGTTTCATCTTTTGTTTCCTTTCCGTTTGTTTCGTGAAATCTATTGATCAATTTTGATTTTTTCTTCTTTTCTTGATTCTTTTAGCTTTTGAAAAATATTTTTTTACTACTCAAAAACATTTATTTTTTCTTAAAAATTTAGTTAAACACCTCAACTTTTTCAAATAAACACTTTTTATAAAAAAAAAAAAGAAATATACTTTTAGCTTCCAAAAAACTTAACCAAACAAACTATTAACTTATGTGGGATTAACTTGATTGAGTTAGGACAAAATGCATAGGATGCACAATTTGAAAGATCGTAATATCAAAAAAGTTTAGGTATAAACCTAAAGTATATTACTTTCCACAAACAATCTTCCAAGACTTCTATCACTAAATCAAAGTGGGGCATGAAGAGCTGATAAGTCAAGTTCACACTTATATAAGCAGCAGAGCTGGAAATATTGTTCCAGCACATATTAGGGCCCCCCTTGTTATTTGTCCTTGTCGGTACAGCCGTACATATTTACAACTAGTAGTACCTAACCTTAACCTTTCATATTCAACCTCATTAAAACTATATTCTTCTTTTTTTTACCCTTTGCAAAAAAATCCATAATTATGGTCTAAATTTGTCTACCATGTGCAAGTAAAAGGGAAGAAAATTTTATTTCAAAGTAATAATAATAAAGAAACCAAATCATGTGCCACATGAGCTAGAGCTTCTTTATGTTAACAAGTAATAATGATTATGGTTCCCAAAGAATGAAAATATCCTTTTGACTAGCTAAGTTTTCTCCCTTATCTTTTGTTGAATCATATTGCAGGCTCGCCTAGTCAGTGTTCAGAATTAAACGTTGAATCATCTGTCGGTAAGCTTATGTCTTTTGATGGCTTTGTTCATAGATTTCGGTGCTGTATTGGTAAATCATAGATATTATATGTGGTACGAACAATTGACACATGGGCAAGCTTCATCTAGTCAATACCAAGTCAGTCAGGTTCACCCTGATCGAAGGCTGAAGTCCCAATTCATTCTGGATTTGCCATACCAAAGCTAGATAGCGCCAGCTCAGAACTTACTTTCCAGTTAATCATCGTTGTCTGGATGCCAATGAAGGTTACAGTATTCTTCATAGAAAAAAAGCTCTCGGTACTGTTAAACAAGGTATATATATCTGTGATATACACTTGATATACATAGTGTATACCACAGGTACAACAGTAGCCTTCAGCCCATCACGGACAGCAGTGGCAGTGGGCTGGCCAGTAGCCCATCTCGGCAAAGGCCCATCACGGGCAGTATAGAAGGTTTGTTTATTAGGAATGTATATTGATGTAATATTGTAGTGTAAAGGTTACCTTAATTAGTCTTGTACACTTACCATAATTGTATAGTTAAAATTATGGTAGAATAAGGTTTTAGGAGTAGAATAGGAATAGGGTTCTCCTATTTGTAACTTGTATATATACCTTTCAATTAATGAAAATAATCAAGGGGATTATTTCTTTCATGGTATCAAAAGACTAGGTCTAACAAAATATTTTCTCTCCCAAATTTTGTGTCTTTCTCGGCCGAAACCCCCCCCCCCCCCCCCTCGGCTTTCTGTTCCAAACTTCGTCTTCCGCTCACAGTATCCCTATTGTGCTTGAGATGGAAAACGTCAAATATGCGACGTGGGCAGAATTGTTTAAAATTCACGTTATCTCCCATCAAGTTATCCATCACATAATTCCTCCCGCTGCACCTATTCCCGCGGAGGATCCTCAGTTATGGATTACTCTTGATGCTACCGTTCTCCAGTGGATTTATTATACTATTTCGGTTGACCTCTTACAGACGATTATTGAGCCGGATACCACGGCTATGGGCTACTGGAATAGATTGCGTGACATATTCCAAGATAACCAAGTGTTGTCACACTTGAGCAAGAATTCTCTCTAGTTCGCATGGAAGAATTTTCAAACGTATTTGCATATTGCAAGAAACTCAAGGAGTTGGCGGACCAACTCCGTAACGTTGGCGCACCTGTAACAAATAATCATCTGGTTCTATAACTAGTTGTCGGTCTTTCTGAGGCCTATAATGGCGTTGGGACTCTCCTTCGTCAAAACAACCCACTTCCCGCTTTTTATCAAGCCCGCTCCATGCTTACTTTGGATGAAGCCGGTTTGGCTAAAAGACGGCTAACGGAGCAAGCCCCGTCGTTCTAATGACGTCCTCCACAAATTCTTCACGTTTTGTTGATAATTCGGGCCAAAACCATACTCATGGTGGCGGCAAAAATAATCGTAAGAATAATAACAAAAACCGCGGGGGAAAACACGGCGGTTCCGGTGGTGGTTCCGATGGTCAGCAGGCAGGGATTGGGCTGGATAGTCCACTTTCAGGCCCAACAATCAGCAGTCACGGCCCACTGGTTCAGTAATTCCAGCAGTTACGGACAGCCCAGTTCTGGAATTCTTGGGCCCCGGCCTCCGCAAGCTCACCACGCAGCAGGCCCCATCAGACAGATATCGAAGTCGCGATGCACACACTTGGGTTGACGCAACCGGATCCAAATTGGTACATGGACACCGGCGCAACGACACACATGACCTCCGATCAAGGTACTCTATCGTCTTATGCCAATTTAAGCAACCCTCGTGGTATAATTGTCGATAATGATAACTCTATTCCAATTCAGGGTTATGGTCATAAAACTCTATCTCCCCCCCCCCCCCCCCCAATCCTCCCCTTATCTTGAAAAATACTTTACATGCCCCAAAATTGATTAAAAACTTAGTGTCTGTCCGTAAATTCACCACTGACAATTCTGTTTCTGTTGAATTTGATCCTTTTGGTTCCTCTGTGAAGGATTTCAAGACGGGGAGTCCTCTCATGAGGTGTGATAGTAGGGGAGATCTTTATCCTATCACACCCGGTTTCAGTACATCGAGTCAAGCCTTGCCATCAGCCTTTGCAGCCATTTCTCCTTCCTTGTGGCATGCTCGCCTTGGTCATCCGGGATCCTCTATTTTATCTGTTTTGATAAAAATAGTTTTATTTCTTGTAAGGGTACGAGTTGTACTCCACTTTGTCAATCTTGTTCGTTAGGGAAATTATTAAGTTGCCATTTGTAGACTCAAATTCTGATACGTTAATGCCATTTGATATTATTCATAGCGACCTATGGACGTCTCATGTTCTAAGTTCGTTAGGTCATCAGTATTATGTTATTTTTTTTGGATGATTATTCTAAATTTTTGTGGACGTTTTCAATTGCAAATAAATCTCAAGTGTTTTCCGTCTTCGTAAAATTTAGAGCATTCATTAGAACCCAATTCGAAAGAGAAATAAAAAATATTCAGTGTGATAATGGAAAAGAGTATGGCAATAGGGTGTTTCGGGAGTTCTGTGCTAATAATGGGATCAATTTTCATTTTTCCCTGTCCTTATATATTTTCACAAAATGGGAAAGCCGAACGCAAAATTCGTTCCATAAATAACATTGTCCGCACTCTCTTACTTCATGCTTCCATACCCCTCTATTTTTGGCATCATGCTCTTCAAATGGCAACATATCTTCTTAACATAATTCCTTCCAAAGGTTTGACATATTTTCCCCCCTCCAAATTTTATATAATAAGAATCCTTTTATTCTCATCTTCGGGTTTTTGGGTCCTTGTGTTATCCGTTATTCCCATCCACCTCAATTAACAAACTTCAGGCCCGGTCTACTCCATGTGTGTTTTTGGGATATCCGTCTAATCATCGTGGATACAAATGCTTTGATTTATCCTCCAAGAAAATCATAATTAATCGCCATGTAATTTTTTATGAAACTCAATTTCCATTTACTAAAATTCATACTTCCAAGCCTAGTTCGTATAATTTTTTGGATGATGGCATATCCCCGTATATTACTCATCATTTTTTCGGACATATCCCGCACCCAAAATCCTCCAGCGGGCCCACTGCCCGCTGGCCCAATTGTTCCGTCGCAATTTCCAGTCACTGGATTAGTTCCAGCAATTGGGCCAGTCCAGCCCAATTCTGGAATTGGTCCAGTTCCTGCTCCAGATTGCCGATTTGGGCGGCGCAGAGCCCACCGCCCCGCCGGCGTCCGTCCCGAGCCCAGCAAATTCCCAAAATTCACTCAATTCTTCCTCGAGTCATATACCGATCACTCATAGTCAGCGGGGTATTTTTATACCTAAAAGATATTTTAATTTACATTCTAATGTCTCTAAATCCCTCATGCCCCGTAATCCTGTGTCTGCCTTAAACGACCCGAATTGAAAAGTTACTATGACTGATAAATATAATACTTTTATTGATAATAAGACGTAGGAGTTGGTGCCCGTCCATATGGTATTAATATTATCAGGTCTATGTGGATTTTTGCACATAAAGAGAATTTAGATGGGTCATTTGCTCGACATAAGGCGCGGCTTGTGGGTGATGGTAAGACTCGGCAGGTTGGTATAGATTGTGGGGAGACGTTCAGTTCGGTGGTCAAACCGGCTACCATTCGCACTGTGCTTAGCTTGGCCCTTTCAAAGGCATGGCCTATTCATCAATTGGATGTCAAGAATGCTTTCCTACATGGTGATCTCAAGGAAACAGTCTATATGCATCAGCCGTTAGGATTCAGGGATCCCAACCATCCACATCATGTCTGTTTATTGAAGAAGTCCTTATATGGGCTTAAGCAGTCTCCTCGGGCCTGGTATACAAGGTTTGCTGACTATGTTTCGACTATTGGTTTCACTTACAGCAGGTCAGATAATTCCTTATTCATCCACCGTCGTGGTTCGTCCTTGGCCTACATTCTGTTGTATGTGGATGATATCATTTTGACTGCTTCTTTCGATGCCTTACGCCAGTCTATCATGACCATGCTCAGCTCTGAGTTTGCTATGAAAGACTTAGGACCCTTGAGTTACTTTTTGGGGATTGCCGTCAAGCGTCATTCAGATGGTTTGTTTTTGTCTCAAAGAAAATATGCTGTTGAGATCATCGAGAGAGATGGGATGTCATCCTGTAAGTCCACTTCCACTCCAGTTGATACAAATCCCAAGCTTAGTGACACGACCGACGCACCATACGAGGATCTGACCCGCTATCGCAGTCTTGCAGGGGCCCTTCAGTATCTTACTTTTACAAGACCTGATATTACGTATGTCGTCTAGTAGGTGTGTTTATTCATGCATGATCCCCAAATTGAGCACATGAATGCAATCAAACGCATCATTAGGTATATTCAAGGTACACTGGACTATGGTTTGCATTTATATCCTTCATCGCCATCCACACTTGTCTCATACACAGATGCTGATTGGGGTGGGTGTCCAGACACCAGACGGTCGACGTCTGGATATTGTATGTTCTTTGGCAACAACTTGGTCTCCTGGTCTGCGAAGCGTCAGACAACTCTATCCCGCTCAAGTGTCGAGGCCGAATATTGGGGGGTAGCTAATGTGGTCTCAGAATCATGTTGGTTACGTAATTTGATTTTGGAGCTTCATTGTCCCATTCAGAAGGCAACCTTAGTATATTGCGATAATATTAGTTCCATCTACCTTTCAGGTAATCCGGTTCAGCACCAACGCACTAAGCATATCGAAATGGACATTCACTTTGTCCATGAAAAGGTTGCTCGGGGTCACGTTCGCGTATGCCATGTCCCGTCCCGATATCAAGTTGCAAAGATCTTTACAAAGGGTCTACCCGCAGTCATTTTTGAAGATTTTAGGGACAATCTCAGCGTTCGAAGACCGCCCGCTATGACTACGGGTGTGTGTTAAACAAGGTATATATACCCGTAATATACATAGTGTATACTACTGGTACAACAGTAGCCTTCAGCCCATCACGGGCAGCAGTGGTAGTGGGCTGACCAGTAGCCCATCACGGGCAGTTTAGAAGGTTTGTATATTAGGAACGTATATTGATGTAATATTGTAGTGTAAATGTTACCTTAATTAGTCTTGTACACTTACCATAATTGTATAGTTAGAATTATGGTAGAATAAGATTTTAGGAGTAGAATAGGAATAGGGTTCTCCTATTTGTAACTTGTATATATACCTTTCAATTAATGAAAATAATCAAGGGGATTATTTCTTTCACGTACATCTATAATCGTTAGAGACTAACGGTATTATTGTTGGATATGTAAAGCATGTACGAAAATAGTAAATAACTATTCCAGTGATCGAAATGATAAACAACAAAAAGGACAACAACAAGTTGTCAATATCTTGATCTTGAATTGAAACTTCAAATATGGAACTTGTATTCGGAAATACAAGAACATGAATTGCTACACTTGTGGCTTGTAGATCCGCTGAGAATACAAACGGTTAGAGTCCTTCGTCTGATAAGTTAACACCTGAAACACTTAGCAACCAATTAGATAAACCACAACACCACCGGCTGAGTTGAGAGATGGCTCTCTATCTTTAACACAAGATTGCCCCCGTATATAGGCTTTACGTAAGTGTGGACAATAGCCTCCCAAGATGAAATAATAAATTATCAAGTGTGCAAAGCCTACACAAATGATCTCAGCGAAGAACACGAATAATGAAGATTGCTAAGAGAAGGATTGATATCAAGAAAATCTAATCTCTTTGTGGTGTTGTTAACTTGGTTTTCTGTTCATGGTCTCTCCATGTTCATCTATAGAATTGAGCCAAAAGCCTCAATTTATAGCTGTGTAAGATGACCTTTCAAATGCCCCATAATGATAATCAATTGACATGTAATGGATGACATTTAACCCCCAAGTAATGCAGCAACATAATGGTCCAAGTAATGGCCATTATTGGGTGGATTCAATACCATTGAAACCCCCCTCAACAGCCAAACCTTTGGGATTCCGTCGAGCAAACACTGCCTAGGAAGCGCCGCGGCGTTGCAGCATTTTTCGATGCGGTGCCGCGGCTCCAGAATGCAAAACATGAATTAGCGCCGCGTCTTAGCTAGGGGGCGCCGCGGCCCAGTTCGGGAGGCGCCGCGGACCTTTTCAGCTCCGCGGCCCTTTCCGACCTGTTCCATCTTACACCTCGCACAATTTTCCTTCGTTTACCAAAGTGGAACATTTTATTAATCCAATAACCTTTCATCATTCTATATCTCAAAACATTTCACGTACGTACCAATATCTCTTTCATTAACGAAATTTATGATACTTCGCACTAAGATTGCACGTGTGTGGAAACGACATTTCCGACGTGCGGGGCCCCAATTGTTTGAGTCATAAATAATGGGATAAACTTAATTCCACATTTGTAAATTTCCAATAATTATTTCTCCTTGTTTCTGTTGGAAATTTGCCTTTGGTGGGGAGGTGCGTCCACCCGTATTTAATGACTTAAACATTAGGGTTCCGCATGTTGGAGGCTTTGTCTCTTCACATGTGCATAATCTACTAAGTGAGTAGATGACCGTAAGGCTAAAGATCATCAAATTTTGTTAAGAAATGAAAGAGATATTGGTCCACGAAGTAAGGTGTTTGAGGCATGAAAATATGGTGTGGGACAAATCTACCACATCGGTGGGAAAAGGAAAAATTGCTCTCTTTATAAGTCTCAAAATTGGCTAAGGGTTTGAGACCCCAAGGGGTAACCCATGTGTTTGAAGGAGGGAGGACCTAGATGTGCTTGGGTTTAAGGCTAAGCCCACACGCGCGCCGCCGCCGCCCGCCCGTCCCTCCCGGCTCGGTCTCGTGTCTCGGGTCTCGTGTCTCAGGTCTCGGGTCGTGGGCCGTGGGCCTCTTCTGATAGACCCCCAAATTGTTTAATATTTACAGTTTGATCCCTGGAGTTTCTGAAAAGATAAAATTGGGCCGACATTGCACATTAATCATCAGCCATTACATGCTGATTAACTCCCTCACTAACTAATGGTCATAAACAGCCATTACTTGGCAGTTGAGGAGTCCCTCCCTTATGCTATATATTGGTGTCTTTTGGCACAATTGTGAAGACTACAACATATAGACACAGAGACGAACAGAAGAGTAAAACACAGAAAAATTCAGTCCAAAACGTGAGCAGAAACGTTGGGACAAAAACAGAAAACTCTTCCTTCCTTTTTCATTCTTCAGCAAGTCATTTCGTGTTTTGTTTTTCTTCGTCAGAATCAACCTATTTGCTTTGTAGTGTTGATTAGTTGTTGTTTTATCTTGGGAGACTATTGACCGTTAACGTAAAAGCATATATATGAGGCAATCTTGTCTTAAAGACAGAGAGTCATCTCTCGACTCAGCCTACAGTTGTAACAATCCAGATTTAGTGTTTCTTAATTTCAGGTTATCAAGATTCAACACTCAACAACCTTGTGGCAGTTCCGAATATTGGCTTGTTTGTTTATCCTTTCGAACACTTGTAATATTTATTTACTTTCCGTACTGCTTTACATATCCAACAGTTTCTTCGCGTCTGAGCTTCACGCCCCGTCCCATGGGAACGCCGGCGATGCCGGAAAAGGCGCATCTGATGGAGAATCAAACACTACAAGCTAACACGATCAATGAGAACTCTTCAGTTCAACAAAATACCAACTATGTGGAAGCAATTCTATCTTCCCCCATTCCAATTCCTAGCAAAAATAGACATGGAAATTCTAATGTCAAGGCTTGGTATACGAAACATGATGGAAAAACTGCAGCTTTTCAAAACCAAAGAATTCTATGGAGTTATGGCTGAAGAATGTAAGTTGACATTAGTGGGAAAATTCATCAAAACTCGTCCTGAAATTGAAAGAATCAGAACCAAATTCGCGGAGAAAGTCACAATTAGAGGTACGATTTCAATTGGAGTTTTTGATTACCGCACTGTTTTTTAGATTTCTCAAACGAGGAAGAATTTAAAATTGCATGGTACAAAAGATCTCTTGAAATAGAAGGGCAGGTGATGTGGCTCGAGAAATGAACTCCGAATTTTAAGTCGGAAGAAGATTCCCCTATAGTTCCTATCTGGATTTTACTATCGGAGTTACCATTTCACTGCCACTCATGAAATTATATTAAACAAATAGTGGCAGCTCTGGGTACTCCTATAAATATGGATGTTGCCACTGAACGTAGAACTAGACCAAGTATGAAAAAAGTTGAGTCGAAATTGATCTGACCAAACCCAAGATTAGCTCGATTTCGATAGGTACAGAGGATGAGACTTGCCCCCGTAAGGGGTTTACTCAGAAGATAGAATATGAAAATCTCCCTAAAATTTGTGTACATTGTAAAATTATGGGGCACTCGATTCTTCAATGTAGAAGGGTGGAACAAAAAAAGGAAGGTGAAAAAGAGAGCAAGCGAAACACAGGAAATCATGAGGAGGATGAGGCAGGAAGACATAATATGAACAAAGAGGATGTTAAAGAAAAGGAGGAAGATAACAAAGAGGAAGTAAATGATGAAAGAGAGAGTTAAGACTAAAAAAGCTGAGGCTAATGCAAGAAGTAATCTGAAAAATCAAAATCAGCAGGAGGAGGAAGGAAAGATTGAAGTGGAGAATCAACAAGAGGATAAAAGTGAAAATATATTTATGTCGTAGAAACAATTTATATTAGGATAAATGTACTTTATACACATTCGTATTATTATTAATGGAGATTAATATTTTGGCATTTGCAATTATTGGATTATTAATTGATTGTTTATAATATTTTATAATACGCATCCCTGGAGGTTACGCTATTATTAATAATGTGAGATATTAATATTATAACATAACTCTTAAAATAGCATCGATTAATGATCATTGAGAATGAGATATCGATGATATGTGATAAGTCGACATGTGGTTTGCATCACATCCTTAGAGGATGTAGTATGTCTCACCTGATACGACTAATGACTACTCGTGATGGATACATGGATACTTTGAAAGTATTGGTATACCCTGCTGATATACTGTTTGTTATACTTGTCTAAAGTATGATCAGCGTGTGGGAGATAGAAGTCCTTAGACTTGAGATCAATACGCACCTTGTCTACAAAGTAATATACTTTGATCCTGTCCTAAGCTCAAATGCCTTATAGGTTGAGATACGACTTGTATTGGGTACATTACAATGTGGATTAAAGGTGGTAGTTGAGCCAAGATTAGGATTCATTCCTCGAATGTATATTCGAGAGAACACTCAGATTCTCAGTGATATTAGGTTGACTAAGTCGTTGGCCAATGCAATAGACATATTTAGAATATGGTCTAGTTGTCAACTAATATAGATGAGATACAATGATCAAGCCATTTGGATAGACACTTGACAAATCCTAAGCTTGATCGGGTGTGTCGTGAATGAAATGATTTTATCTTACCACATAGATGTTAAATTTACTGGATTCGTGTAAACGTACTTCACATATTGAGTACGTCTTGAGGCGCCATCTAGGAGTTCCGCGTAGACCTTAATTTGATTAATGTTGATATGTGAAGGCCTATAGGGTCACACTATGTCGACTGTCTTTTCGATCTAAGGATGTATTGAGAGGTATTAAATATTCGATTTAGATCGAGATATTTAAATAAATAATGATTGTTTAAATTAAGTCAAAATTAGATTTTATATTTAATTAAGAATGTGTGAAATATAAATCGAGATGGTGTAGGGCCACGTCAAGCGCCGCGGCGCCCACACCATAGGGTCGCGACGCTAATGACCTAATTTGTCTCAATTTGTGGGTCAGGCGCAAGGTCAAACCCTAATCCGGTTTTGACCTAATATTCACCTATAAATACAAATATTCCCTTCATTAGTCAATTCACTTGATTTTCATATCATTATTCTAAGTCTCAGAGACTCAGAATCAAAACACTCTCTCGAACCTCTGCCGGATTTCCTAGCTTTCCAAAAGAGGAATACATTAAAGCTTAGAGCTTGCAATCGTAAGGACATTCACGTGCACACCTATAGTAGATAAGGATTCCAGATAAGAACAACTTGTAAGTTTTCGCACTTTATGTTACATGTTTTGATTGTCATATAACCATACCAGAAGTAATTGTTGGGGTAAGTAAGAACAAAATTTTAAACTTCCGTTGTTCCTTACTTATGTGTTTTAACCCAACAAAACCCTACAGTGGTATCAGAGCCCAGGCTGGTTCAATGGTTATATAACAATTAAATAACACAATAATATGTGTTAAACATAAAATTGGATTAAAACAAGGCTTTTTGAAATTCTACATGTCTTGACCAAATGTTAACCTTTTGATATCACCCTAAATTATCTCCTACGCTAACTCGAGGAAGTCATTCCGCTCTAACTCAAACTAAGCCAAAAGTGCATTGTCCGGCTCATTGCACGGTGCACGGTAAAGAATGGGTAAAGACGGATGATGGTCGATGTGTGCGTTATTGATAATGGTGGGTGATGATGAAGGATCTGTGATTTGGTCCCTAAATTGGATTTAGGGCTCGAACAATTTTGAAAAATCAACACAGAAACGTTTTGTCAGAACGTCGGTGCCGCGACCTTATGGTAGGGCGTCGCGGCGCTTGCTAGGATTTTTAAGGCAGCGCCGGAGCTCTATGGTGGAGCGCCACAACTCTCTGGTGGAGCGCCGCAACTCTATGGTGGAGCGCCGCAACTCTATGGTGGAGCGCCGCGGCTCTATGGTGGAGCGTCGCTGCCCTAATGCTTCGTTTTTTAAGTTCCAGACTTTTTGGACATTAGGCGTCGCGGCCCCATGGTGGAGCGCCGCAACCCTAATGCAAGCCGAAGGTTTCTGCCTTGCAAGCATCGTGGCCCCATGGTGGAGCGCCGCGGATCTAATGCATTGCATTGCAGAAATTCGGTTTCTGCCTCACTGGCGCCGCGACCCTAATGATTAGCGTCGCGGCCCCATCGATCCAATTTTTTTTTGTTTAGAATGTTTAATCCATGATTATTATCATACATTATATTTGATAAGTATACTGTTTATGTGCTAAATGTCAAATTATTTGTCATTTAAATTATTAGAATAACGTCCGCTATAACTGTCTGAGCATGCGATGCCCAGTATTTGATTAAACCATCTTATATCATGCATATTGGGTTAACGGTTCCCAACTATATGTGTCATTAGTTTTGCATGATATTAAGATGTAATATTGGATATCGCGTAAACGATTGATCTTGGTTAAAATCCTAAATTAAAATGTTCACCAAAATTTTGAATACAAGTCTAAAATAAAACGCGTCGTCCATTATAATTGTCACAGTGCAAAATCATTTTCGGCGATACAAGTATTTATGACCAAGCATTTGCTCTAAGTCTACGAGGACCAGACTCTTTCAGAGATGTGTTTTAAATGTAAAGGTAAACGATAAACTTTGTGGGTATTTACACCAAAGTGTTTGCTCACAAAGGTCAAATTTACTTAGATACATAAACACAGTCGTGTAATGGGGTTGACTTGCTTAGACAAATCTTAGTGCCAAAGTGTTGGACTAATCTAAGGACGCAGGAGTTCTGGTGATCCCCGAGGAAGATGTTAGACACCCCAGTATTAAGGATTCGTAGAATATGGTTGACCTTCGGGTTCTATAGAATGTTTGAGGTTATAAATTGCTCAAAATTGTTTACTTTCTGCAAAAAATTCATGTCATTCATTTCATCTCAAACTCAAAAAGGTTTTTGAAAACCAAGGAGTTAAATTCCACCTAAATGGTTCATATATGAGTAATTTGTCAATCTATTTTCAGACTAAAAGAACACACAAACTTGATTTGAGTAGAACTCTACTAGTTTCTAGTCCAATGGGTTGTCAAATATTCCTCATACATTTTTTAAATTTTTTTGATGTCCAAAAGAGTATAACTCATTTTGAAATGACATGTTTAGAGTTTTTTAAAAATAGAAGTAGATTTTTCCTTTTTCATGCTATTTTCTCGAAGGCCAAAGCATACTCCACCACTTTTCAAAGACCAATATATTAACTCAAGTTCTCAAATGTTTTTGGTTTCCTATAAATGAATTATTTTAGTTGGGCTTGGCCCAAAAATAGTCCAAAAGGTTGATTCAAGGTAAATGTTCTGGTGATCTCCTGGGAAGATGTTAGACACCCCGGTATTAAGGATTCGTAGAATATGGTTGACCTTTGGGTTCTATAGAATGTTTAAGGTTATAAATTGCTCAAAATTGTTTACTTTCTACAAAAAATTCATGTCATTCATTTCATCTCAAACTCAAAAAGGTTTTTGAGAACCAAGGAGTTAAATTCCACCTAAATGGTTCATATGAGTAATTTGTTAATCTATTTTCAGACTAAAAGAACACTCAAACTTGATTTTTGACTCTTACGAGTCCTTGGAGGATAAAAAATGGGGGATTTTGGGGATGTGACAGTGGGGTTGTCGGTGGAGATTGAGCATTTTGGGAGTGAAGCAGGAGGTATCGGTTATGTAAATGTTGGAGCGTTGGAAGACCTTCTAATTTGAGTTTATGAAAATTTAAAACTTTGTGTTCTTTAAATCCGTTGCATTTACTCTTTAAAGTTTCTGTTTTGCTAAGTGTTGTTACTGGTGTCGGACGACATAATTTCCGACATTCGGAAACAAAACTTAAAAAACAATCGAATATAAAACTTTATTTTAATTTTAATTATTTGATTTGATATAAATATTGAGCGTCCGATGAACTTTTATCCATATAATTTGTTCCAACAATTTTTACCTATATTGACTAAATTAAGTAGGAGAAAAGAAGTGGAGTACACATATTACTACCACTCTTTGAAATTGAAAGGAAGTTTCTCTCTTTTTCTCGAACACGCTCACAGCAACACAAAAAAAAGCGAAAAAAGAGACTGAAAGCATAAACAAGAATCAAATTGCACACGGATGAATATTGTTCTATATTCATGCATGTGCATACAATGTGCTCGACCATATTGATGATTCTGTTCCTCGCCCCACCGATGTTGCAGACTCATACATTTTTTAAATTTTTTTGATGTCCAAAAGAGTATAACTCATTTTGAAATGACATGTTTAGAGCTTTTTAAAAATAGAAGTAGATTTTTCCTTTTTCATGCTACTTTCTCGAAGGCCAAACCATACTCTACGGTTTTTCAAAGACCCGTATATGTTATCAAGTTCTCAAATGGTTTTGGTTTCTTTAAAAGAATTATTTTAGTCGGGCTTGGCCCAAAAATAGTCCAAAAGGTTGAGTCAAGGTAAGGGTTCTGGTGATCTCCGGGGAAGATGTTAGACACCCCAGTATTAAGGATTCGTAGAATATGGTTGACCTTCGAGTTCTATAGAATGTTTAATGTTATAAATTGTTCAAAATTGTTTACTTTCTACAAAAAAATCATGTCATTCATTTCATCTCAAACTCAAAAAGGTTTTTGAAAACCAAGGAGTTAAATTCCACCTAAATGGTTCATGTATGGGTAATTTGTTAATCTATTTTCAGACTAAAAGAACACTCAAACTTGATTTGAGTAGAACTCTACTAGTTTCTAGTCCAATGGGTTGTCAAATATTCCTCATACATTTTTAAAAATATTTTGATGTCCAAAAGAGTATAACTCATTTTGAAATGACATGTTTAGAGCTTTTTAAAAATAGAAGTAGATTTTTCCTTATTTATACTATTTTCTCGAAGGCCAAACCATACTCCACGATTTTTCAAAGATCCGTATATTAACTCAAGTTCTCAAATGGTTTTTGTTTCATTTAAAAGAATTATTTTAGTCGGGATTGGCCCAAAAATAGTCCAAAAATATGAGTCAAGGAAAGGGTTCTGGTGATCCCACGGAAAAGGTGTTAGACATTCGTAGAATACGATTGACCTTCCGGTTCTATAGAATATTTAAGGTTATAAATTGCTCAAAATTGTTTAATTTCTAGCAAAAATCATGTCATTCATTTCATCTCAAACTCAAAAATGTTTTTGAAAACCAAGGGGTTAAATTCCACCTAAATGGTTCATGTATAAGTAATTTGTTAATCTATTTTCAGATTAAAAGAAACACTCAAACTTGATTTGAGTAGAACTCTACTAGTTTCTAGTCCAATGGGTTGTCAAATATTCCTCATACATTTTTCAATTTTTATTAATGTCGAAAAGAGTATAACTCATTTTGAAATGACATCTTTAGAGCCTTTTAAAAATAGAAGTAGATTTTTCCTTTTTCATGCTATTTTCTCGAAGACCAAACCATACTCAACGATTTTTCAAAGACCCGTATATTAACTCAAGTTCTCAAATGGTTTTGGTTTCCTTTAAAAGAATTATTTTAGTCGGGCTTGGCCCAAAAATAGTCCAAAAATATGAGTCAAGGTAAGGGTTCTAGTGATCCCCCGGAAAAGGTGTTAGACACCCCGTTATTAAGGATTCGTAGAATACGGTTGACCTTCGGGTTCTATAGAATATTTAAGGTTATAAATTGCTCAAAATTGTTTACTTTCCCGCAAAAATTCATGTCATTCATTTCATGTCAAACTCAAAAATGTTTTTGAAAACCAAGGAGTTAAATTCCACCTAAATGGTTCATGTATGGGTAATTTGTTAATCTATTTTCAGACTAAAAGAAACACACAAACTTGATTTGAGTAGAACTCTACTAGTTTCTTGTCCAATGGGTTGTCAAATATTCCTCATACATTTTTTAAATTTTATTAATGTCCAAAAGAGTATAACTCCTTTTGAAATGACATGTTTAGAGCTTTTTAAAAATAGAAGTTCATTTTTCTTTTTCATGCTATTTTCTCGAAGGCCAAAGCATACTCCACCACTTTTCAAAGACCCATATATTAACTTAAGTTCTCAAATGGTTTTGGTTTCCTATAAAAGAATTATTTTAGTCGGGCTTGGCCCAAAAATATTCCAAAAATTTGAGTCAAGGTAAGGGTTTTGGTGATACCCGGGGAATATGTTTGACACTCCGGTATATTGGATTCATTGAATATGGTTGACCTTCGGGTTCTATATAATGTTTAAGGTTATAAACTGCTCAAAATTGTTTACTTTCTCCAAAAAAAATTATGTCATTCATTTCATCTCAAACTCAAAAAGGTTTTTGAAAACCAAGGAGTTAAATTCCACCTAAATTTTTCATATATGTATAATTTGTTAATCTATTTTCAGACTAAAAGAACTCTCAAACATGATTTGAGTAGAACTCTACTAGTTTCTAGTCCAATGGGTTGTCAAATATTCCTCATACATTTTTTAAATTTTTTTGATCCAAAAGAGTATAACTTCTTTTGAAATGACATGTTTAGAGCTTTTTAAAAATAGAAGTATATTTTTCCTTTTTCATGCTATTTTCTCGAAGGCCAAACCATACTATACGATTTTTCAAAGACTCGTTACATTCACTCAAGTTCTCAAATGCTTTTGGTTTCCTTTAAAAGAATTATCTTAGTCGGGCTAGGCCAAAAATATGAGTCAAGGTAAGGGTTCTGGTGATCCCCCGGAAAAGGTGTTAGACACCCCGGTATTAAGGATTCGTAGAATACGGTTGACCTTCGGTTCTATAGAATAATTAAGGTTATTAATTGCTCAACATTGATTACTTTCCCGCAAAAAATTCATGTCATTCATTTAATCTCAAACTCAAAAAGGTTTTTGAAAACCAAGGAGTTAAATTCCACCTAAATGGTTCATGTATCGGTAATTTGTTAATCTATTTTCTGACTAAAAGAACACTCAAACTTGATTTGAGTAGAACTCTACTAGTTTCTAGTCCAATGGATTGTCAAATATTCCTCATACATTTTTTAAATTTTTTTGATGTCCAAAAGAGTATAACTCATTTTGAAATGACATGTTTAGAGCTTTTTAAAAATAGAAGTAGATTTTTCCTTTTTCATGCTATTTTCTCAAATGCCAAACCATACTCCATGATTTTTCATAGACCCGTATATTAACTCAAGTTCTCAAATGGTTTTGGTTTCCTTTAAAAGAATTATTTTAGTCGGGCTTGGCCCAAAAATATGAGTCAAGGTAAGGGTTCTGGTGATTCCCCGGAAAAGGTGTTAGACACCCTGATATTAAGGGTTCGTAGAATACGGTTGACCTTCGGATTCTATACAATATTTAAGGCTTTAAATTGCTCAAAATACAGACTGTCGGAAAAGTTTTTCGTCCTAGATTTATATCAAACGACCATTGTTCTGCAGTAAAAATATAAAAGATAGAGGTATTCACACACCTCTATCTTTTTCTTGACACCAAACTCTATTTTTAGGAAAAAACAATTCAAGAATCGAACACACAGAGAGTTTTAAAAAAGCTTCATCATTTAATCCATGGCGACTGCTATACCATTAGAATTCAGGTTAGTCGAAGCCCCAAAACAAAAATTGAACACCTGGTGAAATAAAACATAAATAATTTTCTTAAAATCAAATCTGGATAAAGTCCAGAATAGTTAATATACACCCCCAACACCTGTAGGGAATTGTTGGGTACAAAGAATATAAGTAAGGCACAACTGAAGTTTAAATTTTTATTCTTACTTACCCCAACAATAATTCTGGTATGGTTATACAGCAATGGAACTTGTAATATAAAATATATACTTACAAATTTGAAAATCTGGAGTCTTTTTCTACTGTTAGGTGCACACGCGATTGCCCCTCCAATTGCAAGCTCCAAGCTTCAATGTACTTCTCCTACAGAAAGCTAGGAAATCCGGCAGAGGTTCGAGAGAGTATTTTATTCTAAGTCTCTAAGGCTTAGAATGTTGTTCGAAAATTAGTGTAGAATAATGAAAGTGAATGCTTCTATTTATAGTTGAAAATTAGGTCAAAAACCGGATTAGGGTTTGATCTTGTGCCTGACCCAAATTCGACGCAGAGGAGCGGCCCTAGGGTATGGGCGCTGTGCGCGCTTGATGAATTTCTGCACTGCACCGCGGCCCTTGGGTATGGGCGTCGCGGTGCTCGACGTGCACTTGCACTGTCTCGATTTAATTTCCGTGCATTCTTAATTAAATTCAAAATTCAATTATGACTTAATTAATGTAATCATTATTCATTTAAATGTCTCGATTCCAAATCGAACATTTTAATTACTCTCTCAATACATCCTTAGATCGAAATGGACAATCGACATAGTGTGACCCTACAGGCCTTCTCATATTGACATTAATCAAATTAAGGTCTACGCGGAACTCCTAGACGGCGCCGAAAGACGAACTCAATATGTGAAGTACGTTTACGCGAATCCAGTAAACTTAACCTTTATGTGGTAAGATAAAATCCTTTCATTCACGACACACCCGATGAAGCTTAGGATTTGTCAAGTGTCTATTCAAATGGCTTAATCATTGTATCTCATCTATATTAGTCGACGACTATACCATATTCCAAATATGTCTATTGCGTTGGCCATCGACTTAGTCAACCTAATATCACTGAGAATGTGAGTGTTCTCTCGAACATACATTTGAGGAATGAATCCTAATCTTGGATCAACTACCACCTTCAATCCATATCATAATGTACCCAATACAAGTCGTATCTCGACCTACAAGCCATTTGAGCTTAGGAAGGGATCAAAGTACATTACTTTGTAGATAAGGCGCGTATTGACCTCAAGTCTAAGGACTTCTATCTCCCACATGCTGATCATACGTTAGACAAGTATAACAAATAGTATATCAACAGGGTATACCAATACTTCCAAAGTATCCATGTGACCATCACGAGTAACCATTACACGTAGCAGGCGAGACATACTACATTCTCTAAGGATATGATGCAGACCACATGTCGACCTATCACATATCATCGATATTCAATTCTCGATGATCATTAGTCGAGGATATTTTAAGAGTTACGCTCTATCATAAAATATCTCACTCTATTAATGACAACGTAAGCTCAAGAGATGCATATTAATGAATAATTACAAACAATCAAATAATAATTTAATAATTGCAAATGCCAAAATATTAATCTCCATTAATAATATGAATGTGCATAAAGTACATTTGTCCTAATACAGATTGTCTCTAGGACATAAATATACTTTCAATCTCCCACTTGGCCTAGAGCCAATCTCCAACATATCAAATGCCCATATTCTCAAAATGACCATTATGCTTGACTAAGCTTAATTATTTAGTGAATGGGTCAGCTAGATTATCGTCTGTGGGAACATAGTCTAATCTAATCTCTTCAGTCTCCACCATCTCCCTAAGTATGTGGTACTTCCTTGGTACATGCTTATTTCTGTTGGTTGATCTTGGTTCCTTAGCTTGCGCAATCACACCCGTGTTGTCGCAATAAATCGTTATTCGACAAGTGGTACTTGAAACAACCCCTAGTTCCTTCAGGAACTCAGATATTCGCGATAGCTTCTTTACCAGCTTCCGATCCAGCAATGTACTCAGCTTCTGCTGTCGAGTCAACAGTTGTAGCTTGTTTGGAACTTTTCCAGCTTACCGCTCCACCATTGAAAATGTATGTGTAACCTGATTGAGATTTGTAGTCATCAACATCTGTCTGGAAGCTAGCATTAGTGCACCCAGTACATACCATCTTCTCTTATCCACCATAGACTAAGAAATATTCTTTAGTTCGTCAAAGATACTTAAGAATACTCTTGACTTCTTTCCAGTGTTCTTCCCCAGGATTCTGCTGGAACTTGCAAGTCATACTAAGTGCAAAGGCCACATCTGGCCTAGTACAGGTCATGGAATACATGATCGATCCTATAGCCGAAGCATATGAGATCCTTTTCATGCGTTCAAGTTCTATATAATTAGAAGGACTATCCTTCTTAGATAACTTGATGCCTTGTCCCATAGGTAGACCGCCTTTCTTGGAATTTTCCATTTAAAAATGTCTAAGCACTTTGTCTATGTAGACTGACTGTGACATCCCCAATAATATGTTAGGTCTATCTCTATAGATCCTAATCCCTAGACTGTATCAAGCTTCACCTAAATCCTTCATCATGAAGGTACTGGACAACCACTCTTTGACTGACTTCAGGAGAGTCTTATTGTCTCCCATTATTAATATGTCATCTACATATATGATAATGAAGGCAATACTATCATCCTTGCGTTTACTATAAACACATAGATCCGCTTTGCTTTTGACGAAATCAAATGTCTTGATAGCCCTGTCAAAGCAAATGTTCCAACTCCTTGAGGCTTGCTTAAGCCCATAAATGGACTTTTGTAGCTTGCATACAACATTTGGTTTGGACTCAAGTGAAAAACCCTCAGGTTGTTTCATATACACCTCCTCAACTAGATTACCATTGAGGAAAGCAGTTTTGACGTCCATCTGCCAAATGTCATAGTCATAATATGCAGCTATTGCAAGAAAAATCCGAATGGACTTAATCTTAGCAACAGGTGAAAAGGTTTTATTATAATCGACCCCAGGCCATTGATTATAACCTTTAGCCACTAATCTTGCTTTATAGGTCTGTACCTTGCCATATGCATCAATCGTTTTCTTGAAGACCCATTTGCATCATATGGGTCTAACCCCTATTGGCAAATCAACCAAGTTCCAAACTTGATTTATGTACATCGAGTCCATCTCAGATTTCATGGATTCTTGCCATCTATGCGAATCAATGTCTAACATAGCTTCGCTGTAGGTTGTAGGTTCATCGTCATTAGGAATATCTATCTCATTGTGTGTTTCAACAAGGAGATTAAGTCTTTCAGGTGGACGATGAGTCCTAGTGGTCCTATGGAGTTGAGTATTCTGCGTTTCAGTATTTGTTGCATTCTGATTGTGAGAAGGTATTTGTGTGTTGGACAATCCATCACCTTGAGAGTTTTCAGGAATGTCATTTTCATGTATTTCCTGAATGGGATGATGTACAACCATTGCATCATCTTCCATTAGTTGTGTATGAGAGCCTTGCATTTCTGCACTATCTCTCACAACACTCCCACTGGCTGAAGGACATACTCTAAGTACCCAATCTTCACCAGATACTCCCACTGAATCCTTGTTTAGGTCATTCAGCAAAGGTTCATTTTCTGTGTTATCTTGTAGTTCTTGAATTTCTTCAAGTTCTATCTCTATGCAGCTATATTCCTTGTAGACATATTCTTCTTCAAGAAAAGTTGCGTTCCTGGAAAAAATGACCTTATGTTCTCTAGGAAGATAGAAGTAGTATCCCTTAGTTTCCTTTGGATACCCCCACGAAGTAACATTTCTCACTTTTAGATTCCAACTTGTCAGTGAGCATCTTCTTAACATATGCAGGGCACCCCCAGGGTCTCATATGTTTAAGAGCTAGCTTCTTGCCATACCATATCTGATAGGGTGTCTTTTCTACTGACTTGGAAGGAACTCTGTTCAGAATGTATATAGATGTTTGTATAGCATGTCCCCAAAGGTATATCGGTAGAGCTGAGGAGCTCATCATGGATCAAACCATATCCAATAAGGTTCGGTTTCTCCTTTCGGCAACACCGTTTATATGTGGCTTTCCTGGAGGTGTCCATTCATATTGGACTCCATGTAGCTTTAAGTAATCTAAAAAATCCTTGCTTAAGTACTTACATCCTCGATCCGATCGAAGAGTCTTGATACTTGTTGCAAGTTTTTCTCTACTTCCGACTTGTACTCCTTGAACTTCTCAAAAGCCTCGGATTTTTATCTCATAAGATACACGTATCCATACCTTGTGAAGTCGTCAATAAAAGTGATGAAGTATGGGAAGCCTCATTTAGCTTGAGTCGAGAATGGCCTACATACATCAGTATGGACCAACTCAAGCACCTCCTTGGCTCGCACACCTTTCCTAGAAAGTGGTTTATTGGTCATCTTTCCTCTCAAGCAAGATTCACAGTTACCATAAGACTCCAAGTCAAATGGTTCCAAGTAGTCTAACTTCCTCAATCTTGCTATCCTTGATTCGTTGATATGACCAAGTCTGCAGTGCCATAGGTAGGTGGAGTTTCTATTACTTGTCTTGGATCGTTTATTTTGTACATTGAATATCTCTCGACTACAGTTCAGTGTATATAATCCATCCATAAGAGGAGCAGTTCCATATATAACATTATTAAAAGACAGAACGCGACTGCCATTAAAAATATACGAGGAAAATCCCTCCATGTCCAACACTGGGATAGAAATAATATTCTTCGTTAACGAGGGAACATAAAAAGAATCATTCAACACTAAACAATAGCCGGAAGGTAAATTTAATCTATAAGTCCCTACGCGCTCAACATCCACTCGTGCTCCATTTCCAACGCGTAGGTCTACCTCTCTCGGTCCAACCTTCCTGCTATCAGTTATCCCCTGCACATTTGTACAAATGAGTGAGCCACAAGCGGTATCCAATACCCAGGAATGAGAGTTGTTTATAAACATATTTATTTCAATGATGTACATACCTTGTCCACCAAAGGCTGGAGCACCTGGTGCTTTTCCTCCTCCTAGTGCTATGCAGTCCTTTTTCCAATGCCCCTTCCTATGGAAGTTGAGGCATTCATCCTTAGCCGCGTTCACCTTTTTCTTCACACATCCCCTGGGCTTCATAGCTGCGGGCGCAGCGATTGCCTTGCCCTTTTTCTTCTGCCAATCCTTTCCTTTCGGCTTGGGTCGGCTAGAAGAGCTCACCATGAGCACAACTTTGCCTTTGGAAGTGGAGGACTCAAAGGTCTTGAGTATGTTGTGTAGCTCCGGTAAAGTCGCCTTCATTCCATTCATGTTGAAGTTCACTATGAAGTTCTCAAAGGAACGAGGGAGAGAGTTTAGGATGAGAGTGGTAGCGACATTCTTTTCAAGCTTCGTTCCAATTTAAGCAAGCCTCTCTATTAGCCCTATCATTTTAGCACATGCTGCGAGACCGGCCCCCTTCATTAAGCTTACACTTGAAGAGTTCTATTAGCAACTCATATTCCATTGTCTGGGATTGAGAGTCATAGAGGCTCTTTAGGTGTTCGAGCATCTCATTGGGCCCCGTGTTCTCATGATGTCTCTGAAGTTCCATAGACATGGAAGACATCATTACACATTGTGCCGAAGTGGCATCATCTAGATGTTTCTGGTAAACATCTTTGTTAAACGAGGCATATTCTTCAGAATCTGTCGCAGGGACTGTTGGGAACACTGTGTCCAACACGTATTCAATTTTCTCCTGTTTCAATACTATTCGCAAATTCCTTAACCAGTCAAGGTAGTTCAGTCCAGTAAGTTTATTCATCTCAATCAACATTTTCAACGACAAGCTCGACATCTTTTATAATCTGAAGAATTAGATAGACCAGAAATCAAATTCAAAATCTATTTCCTATTATACACATTCATTTAGGCTAATCAACAAGGCCTTTTGTTTAATTAGCTCCCACTATTTTTAACATACTTCTACGACCCCATGGTAGAATATGGACCTATATTAATTGAGGTCATAATGGGCCAAGATCCAAGCCTATGTTATCTCCGCGTTTGCTTTGGCTGATAACTTCAATAACATATCTTGGTAGGTTCTAAACCAATTGCAAAACTTTATTCGCAACTCTTGGTTGATCAAATTATTACATTTAATCTTGCGTCCTTAGATTAGTCCGACACTTTGGTGCCAAGATTTGTCTAAGCAAGTCAACCACATTACACGACTGCGTTTATGTATCTAAGCAAACTTGGCCTTTGTGAGCAAACACTTTGGTGTAAATACCCACAAAAGTTTATCATTTGTTTTTACGTTAAAACACATCTATGAAAGAGTCTAGGTCCTCGTAGACTTAGAGCAAATGCTTTGGCATAAATACTCGTATCACTGAAGAGGATTTTGCACTCTAACAATTATACTAGACGACGCGTTTAATTCAAACTTGTATTTAATGTTTTGGGGAACATTTTAATTCAGGGTTATAACCAAGATCAACACTTTAATGCTACATCCAATATGACATTTTAACATCATGCAAAACTAATAACACATATAGTTTTGGGAACCGTCAACCAAATATGCATAATAGAAGAAGGTTTAATCAAACACTGGGCGCTGCCTGCCCAGACAGTTATAGCAGACACTATTCTAGAAATGTAAATGACAACATTTTGACATTTAGCACATAAACAGTATACTTATCAAATAATATACTGTATAATAATAATCTTTGGTTAAACATTTTGAACTCAGATTTTTTTTATTTCTGGACATGTGGGGCCGCGACGCTATTGATCAGCGCCGCGGCGCCACAGAGGCAGTAGCCTTTCAGCCTTTGGAAATTTGCATTAGCGCCGCGGCGCTCCACCATGGAGCCACGGCGCTGCATAGGCAGAAACATTTCTGCTTCTACAAATGCATTAGCGTCGCGGCGCTCCACCATGGAGCCGCGGCGCCTGTTGTCCAGTGAGTTCATATTTTCAAAATGACGTATCAGAGCCGCGACGCTCTACCATGGAGCCGCGCGCGCGCCTTGAAACCCTAGCCAGCACCGTGGCGCCCTATCATAGGGCCGCGACGCCGATGTCCCGACAAACGTTTCTGTGTTGATTTTAAAAAATCATTCAACCCCTAAATCCAATTTAGGGATCCATTCACAGGTCCTTAATCATCACCGACCATTATCAATAACGCCCATTCGACCATCATACGTTCTTACTCGTTCTTAGCCGTGCACCGTGCAATGAGCCGGATAACACACAACGTAAGAGATAATTTAGGGTAATATCAAAATGTCAACATTTGTTCAAGATACGTAGGATTTCAAGAAACCTCGTTTTAATCCAATTTTACGTTCAACCCATATTATTATTTTATTCAATTGTTATATAACCATTAAACCAACCTGAGCTCTGATACCACTATAGGGAATTGTTGGGTACAAAGCATATAAGTAAGGCACAACGGAAGTTTAAAATTTTTCATTCTTCTTACCCCAACATTAATTCTAGTATGGTTATACAACAATGGAACTTGTAATATAAAAAATATACTTACCAGTTGGAAAATTTGGAGTTTTTTCTACTGTTAGGTGCACACGCGATTGCCCTTCCAATTGCAAGCCCCAAGCTTCAATGTACTTCTCCTTTAGAAAGCTAGGAAATCCGGCAGAGGTTCGAGAGAGTATTTTATTCTAAGTCTCTAAGGCTTAGAATGTTGTTCTGAAAATTAGTGTAGAATAATGAAAGTGAATACCTCTATTTATAGTTGAAAATTAGGTCAAAAACTGAATTATGGTTTGACCTTGGGCCTGGAAAATATCGACGCAGAGGCGCCGCGGCCCTAGGGTATGGGCGCCGCGGCGCTTGATGAATTTCTGCACTAGGGTATGGGCGTCGCATCGCTCGACGTGCACTTGCACTGTCTCGGTTTAATTTCTGTGCATTCTTAATTAAATCCAAAATCCAATTATAATTTAATTAATGTAATCATTATTCATTTAAATATCTCGATTCCAAATCAAACATTTTAATTACTCTCTCAATACATCCTTAGATCGAAACGGACAATCGACATAGTGTGACCCTACAAGCCTTCTAATATTGACATTAATCAAAATAAAGTCTATGCGAAACTCCTAGATGGCGCCGGATGACGAACTCAATATGTGAAGTACGTTTACGCGAATCTAGTAAACTTAACCTTTATGTGGTAAGATAAAATCCTTTCATTCACGACACACCCGATCAAGCTTAGGATTTGTCAAGTGTCTATCCAAATGGCTTAATCATTGTATCTCATCTATATTAGTCAACGACTAGACCATATTCCAAATATGTCTATTGCGTTGGCGAATGACTTAGTCAACCTAATATCACTGAGAATCCGAGTGTTCTCTCGAACATACATTCGAGGAATGAATCCTAATCTTCTCTCAACTACCACCTTCAATCCACATCGTAATGTACCCAATACAAGCTGTATCTCAACCTACAAGGCATTTGATCTTAGGACGGGATCAAAATACATTACTTTGTAGATAAGGCGCGTATTGACCTCAAGTGTAAGGACTTCTATCTCCCACATGTTGATCATACGTTTGACAAGTATAACAAACAGTATATCAACAGGGTATATACTTCCAAAGTATCAATGTGTCCATCACGAGTAACCATTACTCGTAGCAGGCGAGACATACTACATCCTCTAAGGATGTGATGCAGACCACATGTCGATCTATCACATATCATCGATATCCCATTCTCGATGATCATTAGTCGAAGCTATTTTAAGAGTTACGCTCTATCATAAAATATCTCACTCTATTACTGACAACGTAAGCTCAAGGGATGCACATTAATGAATAATTACAAACAATCAAATAATAATTCAATAATTGCAAATGCCAAAATATTAATCTTCATTAATAATAATATGAATGTGCATAAAGTACATTTGTCCTAATACAGATTGTCTCTAGGACATAAATATACTTTCACCACCGTCACAACAAAAAAAATAGATGTGATGATCATACAAATACTTGAGCATCACACACATATATATAGCATGCAGTCTTTTTAAATTCATAAATTCACTATGTTTGTATTTTCTTCTTTTAAATTTACTTCATTGTCCTCTTTTTTTTTGTCGAATGATATGACCTATCAAGAATGGAAAAGTGAAGTTCTTCTTATGCAACTATGTAAAACATTTTGTTTAACCATACAATCTAGTGAGCAAAGTACGGAAGAGTCAAGAAGTGCATCAGACATTAGAAATTGACAATTAATAGCAGAAATTGCACACCAAATACCAGAAATACATCAAAGATAACGGAAACTGCAAAAACTGCACCTCAAAAGCGAGTTCTTGTAATTCCTACTTTCTATCTCTAGGTATCAAAATATTATCTTTTATTCATATCACTACAATTTTAGTCTCGAACCGTTCTAACGGGAAAAACAATCATGATAACATTCGCAAAGGCGAACAGCAGAGCCAGGAATTTTTAAACAAAAAGCCTCAGGATGAAGTCCATTGTAATCACTCAAGCACTGCCTGGTACAACAATCTTTGTTGCAGTATTTGTCACTGCATGGACCTAATTGAGCCAAACACTTGTAGTACTGTGGCTTTTGGCCTTGTGATTCTGGTAGTATTTTATGAACTTCTCCCTCTTGAGCTACTACTCTCTTGGGTGCCAATGCCATGTTGCTAGCTGCTAATTTGCCTATGGTTAAAAAAAATATGTTCCATTAGAAATACTCAAAAATAAGGTAACAAGAGTATATTTGATAGGGTAACTTCCATTTATGAGAATGTTTGACTTCTGTACACTGAAACAGTAAAAAAAAATTATATACGTAGAAGTGACAGCGAATAGAGAATATGTGCAAGATGTGTTGGCTCAACCGGTGAGATGTATATTTTTTATATGAAGTGTTGATTTTTATGTGAAATCCTCCGGAAAATCAATAAATATTAGGTCTGAACACGTCTATGAAGGTATATTCAGTTCATTGCGAAAAATTTTAAAGGTAAAATCTATCAAGTTAAATCTTGAATTCACTTCGACTTTCGGTCGGTAGGGTGTTGATTTGAATAACAAGTGGGAGACTACTATTTATTCCTTATCAGGTAGGTTGAAAAAAGATAAAAAGAGAATATGGCCATTTAACATATTTTAAAATTACTATTCCTTTGTCCAATTTACACGAGGGGTTTGGATGTACGAGTGGTCAAAGCATAACATCTTTGTCTCAATTTTAAATATAGATTCTTTGAATATTTTATAATAAAATTACATATTTAAAAATTACATAAAAAATATTATAAGTCTACATAATTAGTAATTCAATTTATATAAAAAGAGTTAAAAAAAATTATAGTGAAAGAAAGAATTATTTGATTTCCCAAATAATAAAACTCTAGTATAAATTGGGACGGAGAGTGTAAGAATCATTTTACATACATCAATAGTCAATAAGTGACTGCCTATGCAGTCTTATACACAAGATTTTGAGTAAGAGATAATCGCTTTTTTATTTAAAAAAAACCTTGAAAAGTAAAATATTCAAATAGTTTATTCTACATGTCATTTTACATGACCAAAAAGTTTTTGACTTCGTAAAGCTGATCAGCAAAGTGGCATTGAACGACCAAAATAGAAGGTAAACTTAGGTATAGTAGAAGAATTTCTATAAAAGAAAAACTTTTCTGATTTTCTTATTCTTCTCTTGCTTTTTTCTTCTCATTTCAGTAGTCCAACAAATATGAATCAATGTTTACACTAATTTAAATAATATATAAAAATCAATACTTATATAAATAACTAAAAGAAAGAAAAGAAACAAAGAACCATGTGTATATGATAGATTAGCTAATTATTACCAAATTGTCATTATATGAATTACAAAATCAAGAATAAAGGCAAGAGAATACATGAAAATGTAAATATCACCTGATGAAAAAATGAGAAATAGGAAAATGAAAAGAGTTGGTAAGATCACTGTCATCTTCTTTTGAGTATAATAATATAAAAATCTTTTTTCAAGCTGGAAGGATGTTTGAGAGAGTGCAATTTCACTTTGCTTTATATATTCCACAAATTGTTGGACTCCCTTTTTTATTTATGTTAATTTTTATTCATTAAGGAAAGTATCAACCATGCGTATCCAAAATTGAATAAGAAAATATCCTTAGAGAAGTGGTAATAAATCAATAATTACTCAATTCGAATAGAGAGTCACACAAAATATGGGAAGATCATTTTTTATATTTATTTTTTGGGTGTAGATTCAACAATTGAGTTGGCAAGTTTGTGTTATTAGGCAGGAGCTGAAGATACGTAAGAATTAATGACGTATTCGTTGCTCTTTAAACCTGAGAGTTTTACCTTCTAAAAAATAGTGATTGTTTTAATTAGTGTAACATATTGATATCAAGATATGTATTTATTATATTATTAAGTGGTATATAATATAATGCAAGATCAAATATTTAAAAGTTATTTTTAATACTCGCATTTATAAATCATAATAACCCTATCGAGGAGTAACGGAGCAAATATTCATTTTGATAACATTAACTCTCTCATTCACTTATTTAGCACCTAGAGTTGAGATAAAAAATTACTCCCTCTACTAATTTAAAACTTATGCTACATTTGTTTTATACTCCAGTTAACTATAGTAAATTAATATATTTGATATAAAATTGAATGTGAGTAATTTCGTTTTTAATACTTAATCAGGTATTGCTAATTCACTTCCTTTGCACCACTAACAGAAAAATGTAAGATAATTAAATAATTTCTACTACCAAGTGTTGTGGTCAGAGGCGGAGCTAGAGTTTTAAGTGTATTGATTCTGGATTTAAGAAAAGCCAGCTTATTAGATTCTAAATAAATTATTTATACATATTACGTGAACTTTAACACAAATATAAGTTTTGAGCCAAAATTTCTGGGTTCTATCGAACCCGTAAACAAACTTGTCGCTCCGCCTGTGATTGAGGTACAAGGTAGCTTATCAGAAACATTTGAACGATGCTACCTTGGCAAAATGTGTAATGTTGTCTTCCATGACTATGGAGTTACAGAGGCAATATGAAAACATGGGCCCCAACGAAATGCTAGAACACTTGAAGAGTCTCTATGAAAAACAATCTCAAACAATGGAGTATGAACTGTTGAGAGACCCTTTCAAATGTAAGCTGAACGAAGGGAGACAAGTGTCAGCGCATGTTCCAAAGAAGGACTACACAGCTCCAAGAGGAGGCAGAGCACTAGGTGTTTCTACCTCTACTGAATAAGGTATGTTTGTCATTGAAATAAATATGTCTATAAGTAACTCCCACTGCTGGGTATTGGATACCGCTTGTGGCTCGCATATTTGTAGTAATGTGCAGGGCCTAATTAACAATAGAAAGGTTGGACCTTGGGAGGTAGACCTGCGCGTTGGAAATGGAGCACGAGTAGATGTTGAACGCGTGTGAACTTATAGACTAGATTTACATTCAGGCTTTTGTTTAGAACTAAATAATTGTTATTTTGTTCCCTCATTAACGAGGAATATCATTTCTATCCCAATGTTAGACATTGAGGGGGGTTTTCCTCATTTATTGTCAATGGCAGTTATGTACTGTCTTTTAATGGTTTTGTTTGTGGAAATGCTCCGCTTGTGGATGGATTATATATTTTAAATTGTAGTCGTGAAATTTTCAATGTGCAAAATAAATGAGCTAAGATAAGTAATCCAAGAAACCCCA
Source organism: Anisodus tanguticus (assembly GCA_034509755.1). Classification (NCBI taxonomy): domain Eukaryota; kingdom Viridiplantae; phylum Streptophyta; class Magnoliopsida; order Solanales; family Solanaceae; genus Anisodus; species Anisodus tanguticus. The sequence continues at coordinate 18,952,969 of CM067548.1, forward strand.
TCTACTTATGGCACTGTAGACTTGATCACATCAATGAATCAAGGATAGCAAGATTAAGAAAGTTAGACTACTTGGAACCATTTGACTTGGAGTCCTATGGTAACTGTGAATCTTGCTTGAGATGAATGATGACCAACAAGCCACTTTCTGGGAAAGGGGTGCGAGCCAAAGAGGTACTTGAGTTGGTCCATACTGATGTATGTGGGCCATTTTCAACTCAAGCTAAGGGAGACGTCCCTTACTTCATCACTTTTACAAACAATTTCACAAGGTTTGGGCATGTGTATCTTATGAAACATAAGTCCGAAGCCTTTGAGAAATTCAAGGAGTACAAGTCGGAAGTAGAAAAGCAACTTGAAACAAGTATCAAGACACTTCGATCAGATCGAGGAGGTGAATACTTAAGTAAAGAATTTTTGGATTATTTGAAGCTTCATGGAGTCCAATCACAATGGACACCTCCTGGAACTCCACAGATGAATGGTGTTGCGGAAAGGAGAAATCGAACCCTAGTAGATATGGTTAGATCCATGATGAGTTTCTCAGCTCTATGAACATACCATTGGGGTTATGCATTGCAAAACTCAATTTATATTCTGAACAGGGCTCCTTTAAAGTCAGTAGAGAAAACTCCATATGAGATATGGAATGGCAAGAAGCCAGCACTTAAACACATGCGACCCTAGGGTGCCCTGCATATGTGAAGAAGATGCTTACTGACAAGTTGGAATCTAAAAGTGAGAAATATTATTTTGTGGGGTATCCAAACGAAACTAAGGGATACTATTTCTATCTTCCTGGAGAACATAAAGTCATTGTTTCCAGAAATGCAACTTTCCTTGAAGTAGACTATGTCTACAAGGAACGGATTAAAGGTGGTAGTCGAGCCAAGATTAGGATTCATTCCTCGAATGTATATTCGAGAGAACAATCAGATTCTCAGTGATATTAGGTTGACTAAGTCGCTGGCCAACGCAATAGACATATTTAGAATATGGTCTAGTTGTCAACTAATATAGATGAGATACAATGATTAAGCCATTTGGATAGACACTTGACAAATCCTAAGCTTGATCGAGTGTATCGGGAATGAAAGGATTTTATCTTACCACATAGAGGTTAAGTTTACTGGATTCGTGTAAACGTACTTCACATATTGAGTTCGTCTTGCGGCACCATCTAGGAGTTCCGTGTAGACCTTAATTTGATTAATGTCGATATGTGAAGGCCTGTAGGGTCACACTATGTTGATTGTCTTTTCGATCTAAGGATGTATTGAGAGGGTATTAAATATTCGATTTAGAATCGAGATATTTAAATGAATAATGATTATTTTAATTAAGTCAAAATTGGATTTTGAATTTAATTAAGAATGTGTAGAAAATAAATCGAGACAGTTCAGTAACACGTCAAGCGCCGCGACGCCCATACCCTAGGGTCGCGGCGCTCCTGCCTCAATTGTTGGGCCAGGCCCAAGGTCAAACCGTAATCCGGTTTGACCAATTCTCACCTATAAATAGTGACATTCTCTTCATTATTTAACTACTAATTTCAGATTATCAGTCTAAGCCTTAGAGACTTAGAATTAAAATACTCTCTCAAACCTCTGTCAGATTTTCTAGCTTTCCGAAAGAGAATACATTGAAGCTTGGAGCTTGCAATCGAAGGGGAAACCGCGTGTCATCCTTATAATAGATAAAGATTTCAGATACTATAACCTGTAAGTTTTATACTTTATGTTACAGGTTTTGATTGTTGTATAACCATACCAGAATAAATTGTTGGGGTAAGTAAGAAACAAAATTTTAAACTTCCGATGTGCCTTACTTATTTGTTTTGAACCCAACAAAACCCTACAATATAAGCACATAAAATTTATGTAGTCGATTAAAACTCTATTTGAAGGTATAGTGTATTATATGTGATGTATCGAATCTCAATTTTTTTTTTTACACTAGACAACTCCAATCAATGGTGTACCAATATGCACTGAACGGCGGTTAATTGAACTTTCTTAATCATCCCGCAAAAAAATAATGTCATTCATTTCATCTCAAACTCAAAAAGGTTTTTGAAAAACTAGGAGTTAAATTCCACATATATGGGTAATTTGTCAATCAAATTTCAGACTAAAAAAACATTCAAACTTGATTTGAGTAGAACTTTACTAGTTTCTAGTCCAATGAGTTGTCAAATATTCCTTATACATTCAAAAAAAAAATTAAAGTCCAAAAGAGTATAACTCATTTTGAAATGACATGTTTAGAGCTTTTTAAAAATAGACGTAGATTTATCCTTTTTCATGTTATTTTCCCGAAGTCCAAACAATACTCTACCAATTTTCAAAGACCCATATATTAACTGAAGTTCTCAAATGGTTTTGGTTTCCTTTAAAAAAATTATTTTGGGCTTGGCCCAAAAATAGTCCAAAAAGATGAGTCAAGGTAAGTGTTCTGGTGATTCACCGGGGAAAGTATTAGACACCCCGGTATTAGAGATTCGTAGAATACACTTGACCGTCGGGTTCTATAGAATGTTTAAGGTTATAATTTGCTCAAAATTGTTTACTTTCCCGCAAAAAATTCATGTCATTCATTTCATCTAAAACTCAGAAAGGTTTTTGAAATTCCACGTAAATGGCTCACATAAGGGTAATTTGTCAATCTATTTTCAGACTAAAAGAACATTCAAACTTGATTTTAGTAGAATTCTACTAGTTTCTAGTCCAATGAGTTGTCAAATATTCCTTATACATTTAAAAAAAAAATTAAAGTGCAAAAGAGTATTAACCCATTGTGAAATGACATGTTAAGAGATTTATAAAAATAGAAGTAGATTTTTCCTTTTAAATGTTATTTTCCCAAAGTCCAAACCATACTCTACCACTTTTCAAAGACCCATATATTAACTCAAGTTCTCAAATGGTTTTTGTTTCCTTAATAGAATTAGTTTAGTTGGGCTTGGCCCAAAAATAGTCCAATAAGATGAGTCTTGGTAAGGGTTATGGTGATCCCCCGGAGAAGATGTTAGACACCTCGGTATTAAATATCCGTAGAATACGGTTTATCTTCAGGTTCTATAGAATGTTTAAGGTTATAAATTGCTCAAAATTGTTTACGTTCCCGCAAAAAATTAATGTCATTCATTTCATCTCAAACTCAAAAAGGTTTTTGAAAAACTAGGAGTTAAATTCCACATAAATGGTTCATATATGGGTAATTTGTCAATCAATTTTCGACTAAAAAAACATTCAAACTTGATTTGAGTAGAACTCTACTAGTTTCTAGTCCAATGAGTTGTCAAATATTCCTTATACATTTAAAAAAAAAAAATTAATGTCCAAAAGAGTATAACTCATTTTGAAATGACATGTTTAGAGCTTTTTAAAAATAGACGTAGATTTATAATTTTTCATGTTATTTTCCCGAAGTCCAAACAATACTCTACCAATTTTCAAAGACCCATATATTAACTGAAGTTCTCAAATGGTTTTGGTTTCCTTTAAAAAAATTATTTTGGGCTTGGCCCAAAAATAGTCCAAAAAGATGAGTCAAGGTAAGTGTTCTAGTGATTTACCGGGAAAAGTATTAGACACCCCGGTATTAGAGATTCGTAGAATACACTTGACCGTCGGGTTCTATAGAATGTTTAAGGTTATAATTTGCTCAAAATTGTTTACTTTCCCGCAAAAAATTCATGTCATTCATTTCATCTAAAACTCGAAAGGTTTTTGAAATTCCACGTAAATGGCTCACATAAGGGTAATTTGTCAATCTATTTTCGACCAAAAGAACATTCAAAAAAGAACATTTTCTAGTCCAATGAGTTGTCAAATATTCCTTATACATTTAAAAAAAAAATTAAAGTGCAAAAGAGTATTAACCCATTGTGAAATGACATGTTAAGAGATTTATAAAAATAGAAGTAGATTTTTCCTTTTAAATGTTATTTTCCCAAAGTCCAAACCATACTCTACCACTTTTCAAAGACCCATATATTAACTCAAGTTCTCAAATGGTTTTTGTTTCCTTAATAGAATTAGTTTAGTTGGGCTTGGCCCAAAAATAGTCCAATAAGATGAGTCTTGGTAAGGGTTATGGTGATCCCCCGGAGAAGATGTTAGACACCTCGGTATTAAATATCCGTAGAATACGGTTTATCTTCAGGTTCTATAGAATGTTTAAGGTTATAAATTGCTTAAAATTGTTTACGTTCCCGCAAAAAATTAATGTCATTCATTTCATCTCAAACTCAAAAAGGTTTTTGAAAAACTAGGAGTTAAATTCCACATAAATGGTTCATATATGGGTAATTTGTCAATCAATTTTCAGACTAAAAAAACATTCAAACTTGATTTGAGTAGAACTCTACTAGTTTCTAGTCCAATGAGTTGTCAAATATTCCTTATACATTTAAAAAAAAAAATTAATGTCCAAAAGAGTATAACTCATTTTGAAATGACATGTTTAGAGCTTTTTAAAAATAGACGTAGATTTATCCTTTTTCATGTTATTTTCCCGAAGTCCAAACAATACTCTACCAATTTTCAAAGACCCATATATTAACTGAAGTTCTCAAATGGTTTTGGTTTCCTTTAAAAAAATTATTTTGGGCTTGGCCCAAAAATAGTCCAAAAAGATGAGTCAAGGTAAGTGTTCTAGTGATCCACCGGGAAAAGTATTAGACACCCCGGTATTAGAGATTCGTAGAATACACTTGACCGTCGGGTTCTATAGAATGTTTAAGGTTATAATTTGCTCAAAATTGTTTACTTTCCCGCAAAAAATTCATGTCATTCATTTCATCTAAAACTCATAAAGGTTTTTGAAATTCCACGTAAATGGCTCACATAAGGGTAATTTGTCAATCTATTTTCAGACAAAAGAACATTCAAAAAAGAACATTTTCTAGTCCAATGAGTTGTCAAATATTCCTTATACATTTAAAAAAAAAATTAAAGTGCAAAAGAGTATTAACCCATTGTGAAATGACATGTTAAGAGATTTATAAAAATAGAAGTAGATTTTTCCTTTTAAATGTTATTTTCCCAAAGTCCAAACCATACTCTACCACTTTTCAAAGACCCATATATTAACTCAAGTTCTCAAATGGTTTTTGTTTCCTTAATAGAATTAGTTTAGTTGGGCTTGGCCCAAAAATAGTCCAATAAGATGAGTCTTGGTAAGGGTTATGGTGATCCCCCGGAGAAGATGTTAGACACCTCGGTATTAAATATCCGTAGAATACGGTTTATCTTCGGTTCTATAGAATGTTTAAGGTTATAAATTGCTCAAAATTGTTTACGTTCCCGCAAAAAATTAATGTCATTCATTTCATCTCAAACTCAAAAAGGTTTTTGAAAAACTAGGAGTTAAATTCCACATAAATGGTTCATATATGGGTAATTTGTCAATCAATTTTCGACTAAAAAAACATTCAAACTTGATTTGAGTAGAACTCTACTAGTTTCTAGTCCAATGAGTTGTCAAATATTCCTTATACATTTAAAAAAAAAATTAATGTCCAAAAGAGTATAACTCATTTTGAAATGACATGTTTAGAGCTTTTTAAAAATAGACGTAGATTTATCCTTTTTCATGTTATTTTCCCGAAGTCCAAACAATACTCTACCACTTTTCAAAGACCCATATATTAACTCGAAGTTCTCAAATGGTTTTGGTTTCCTTTAAAAAAATTATTTTGGGCTTGGCCCAAAAATAGTCCAAAAAGATGAGTCAAGGTAAGTGTTATGGTGATCCACCGGGAAAAGTATTAGACACCCGGTATTAGAGATTCGTAGAATACACTTGACCGTCGGGTTCTATAGAATGTTTAAGGTTATAATTTGCTCAAAATTGTTTACTTTCCCGCAAAAAATTCATGTCATTCATTTCATCTAAAACTCAAAAAGGTTTTTGAAATTCCACGTAAATGGCTCACATAAGGGTAATTTGTCAATCTATTTTCAGACTAAAAAAAAAAGAACATTTTCTAGTCCAATGAGTTGTCAAATATTCCTTATACATTTAAAAAAAAAATTAAAGTGCAAAAGAGTATTAACCCATTGTGAAATGACATGTTAAGAGATTTATAAAAATAGAAGTAGATTTTTCCTTTTAAATGTTATTTTCCCAAAGTCCAAACCATACTCTACCACTTTTCAAAGACCCATATATTAACTCAAGTTCTCAAATGGTTTTTGTTTCCTTAATAGAATTAGTTTAGTTGGGCTTGGCCCAAAAATAGTCCAATAAGATGAGTCTTGGTAAGGGTTATGGTGATCCCCCGGAGAAGATGTTAGACACCTCGGTATTAAATATCCGTAGAATACGGTTTATCTTCAGGTTCTATAGAATGTTTAAGGTTATAAATTGCTCAAAATTGTTTACGTTCCCGCAAAAAATTAATGTCATTCATTTCATCTCAAACTCAAAAAGGTTTTTGAAAAACTAGGAGTTAAATTCCACATAAATGGTTCATATATGGGTAATTTGTCAATCAATTTTCAGACTAAAAAAACATTCAAACTTGATTTGAGTAGAACTCTACTAGTTTCTAGTCCAATGAGTTGTCAAATATTCCTTATACATTTAAAAAAAAAAAATTAATGTCCAAAAGAGTATAACTCATTTTGAAATGACATGTTTAGAGCTTTTTAAAAATAGACGTAGATTTATCCTTTTTCATGTTATTTTCCCGAAGTCCAAACAATACTCTACCAATTTTCAAAGACCCATATATTAACCTGAAGTTCTCAAATGGTTTTGGTTTCCTTTAAAAAAATTATTTTGGGCTTGGCCCAAAAATAGTCCAAAAAGATGAGTCAAGGTAAGTGTTCTAGTGATCCACCGGGAAAAGTATTAGACACCCCGGTATTAGAGATTCGTAGAATACACTTGACCGTCGGGTTCTATAGAATGTTTAAGGTTATAATTTGCTCAAAATTGTTTACTTTCCCGCAAAAAATTCATGTCATTCATTTCATCTAAAACTCATAAAGGTTTTTGAAATTCCACGTAAATGGCTCACATAAGGGTAATTTGTCAATCTATTTTCGACTAAAAGAACTCAAAAAAGAACATTTTCTAGTCCAATGAGTTGTCAAATATTCCTTATACATTTAAAAAAAAAAAATTAAAGTGCAAAAGAGTATTAACCCATTGTGAAATGACATGTTAAGAGATTTATAAAAATAGAAGTAGATTTTTCCTTTTAAATGTTATTTTCCCAAAGTCCAAACCATACTCTACCACTTTTCAAAGACCCATATATTAACTCAAGTTCTCAAATGGTTTTTGTTTCCTTAATAGAATTAGTTTAGTTGGGCTTGGCCCAAAAATAGTCCAATAAGATGAGTCTTGGTAAGGGTTATGGTGATCCCCGGAGAAGATGTTAGACACCTCGGTATTAAATATCCGTAGAATACGGTTTATCTTCGTGTTCTATAGAATGTTTAAGGTTATAAATTGCTCAAAATTGTTTACGTTCCCGCAAAAAATTAATGTCATTCATTTCATCTCAAACTCAAAAAGGTTTTTGAAAAACTAGGAGTTAAATTCCACATAAATGGTTCATATATGGGTAATTTGTCAATCAATTTTCGACTAAAAAAACATTCAAACTTGATTTGAGTAGAACTCTACTAGTTTCTAGTCCAATGAGTTGTCAAATATTCCTTATACATTTAAAAAAAAAAATTAATGTCCAAAAGAGTATAACTCATTTTGAAATGACATGTTTAGAGCTTTTTAAAAATAGACGTAGATTTATCCTTTTTCATGTTATTTTCCCGAAGTCCAAACAATACTCTACCAATTTTCAAAGACCCATATATTAACTGAAGTTCTCAAATGGTTTTGGTTTCCTTTAAAAAAATTATTTTGGGCTTGGCCCAAAAATAGTCCAAAAAGATGAGTCAAGGTAAGTGTTCTAGTGATCCACCGGGAAAAGTATTAGACACCCCGGTATTAGAGATTCGTAGAATACACTTGACCGTCGGGTTCTATAGAATGTTTAAGGTTATAATTTGCTCAAAATTGTTTACTTTCCCGCAAAAAATTCATGTCATTCATTTCATCTAAAACTCGAAAGGTTTTTGAAATTCCACGTAAATGGCTCACATAAGGGTAATTTGTCAATCTATTTTAAAAGAACTCAAAAAAGAACATTTTCTAGTCCAATGAGTTGTCAAATATTCCTTATACATTTAAAAAAAAAAAATTAAAGTGCAAAAGAGTATTAACCCATTGTGAAATGACATGTTAAGAGATTTATAAAAATAGAAGTAGATTTTTCCTTTTAAATGTTATTTTCCCAAAGTCCAAACCATACTCTACCACTTTTCAAAGACCCATATATTAACTCAAGTTCTCAAATGGTTTTTGTTTCCTTAATAGAATTAGTTTAGTTGGGCTTGGCCCAAAAATAGTCCAATAAGATGAGTCTTGGTAAGGGTTATGGTGATCCCCGGAGAAGATGTTAGACACCTCGGTATTAAATATCCGTAGAATACGGTTTATCTTCGTGTTCTATAGAATGTTTAAGGTTATAAATTGCTCAAAATTGTTTACGTTCCCGCAAAAAATTAATGTCATTCATTTCATCTCAAACTCAAAAAGGTTTTTGAAAAACTAGGAGTTAAATTCCACATAAATGGTTCATATATGGGTAATTTGTCAATCAATTTTCGGACTAAAAAAACATTCAAACTTGATTTGAGTAGAACTCTACTAGTTTCTAGTCCAATGAGTTGTCAAATATTCCTTATACATTTAAAAAAAAAATTAATGTCCAAAAGAGTATAACTCATTTTGAAATGACATGTTTAGAGCTTTTTAAAAATAGACGTAGATTTATCCTTTTTCATGTTATTTTCCCGAAGTCCAAACAATACTCTACCAATTTTCAAAGACCCATATATTAACCTGAAGTTCTCAAATGGTTTTGGTTTCCTTTAAAAAAATTATTTTGGGCTTGGCCCAAAAATAGTCCAAAAAGATGAGTCAAGGTAAGTGTTCGGTGATCCACCGGGAAAAGTATTAGACACCCCGGTATTAGAGATTCGTAGAATACACTTGACCGTCGGGTTCTATAGAATGTTTAAGGTTATAATTTGCTCAAAATTGTTTACTTTCCCGCAAAAAATTCATGTCATTCATTTCATCTAAAACTCAAAAGGTTTTTGAAATTCCACGTAAATGGCTCACATAAGGGTAATTTGTCAATCTATTTTCAGACTAAAAGAACCTTAAAAGAACATTTTCTAGTCCAATGAGTTGTCAAATATTCCTTATACATTTAAAAAAAAAATTAAAGTGCAAAAGAGTATTAACCCATTGTGAAATGACATGTTAAGAGATTTATAAAAATAGAAGTAGATTTTTCCTTTTAAATGTTATTTTCCCAAAGTCCAAACCATACTCTACCACTTTTCAAAGACCCATATATTAACTCAAGTTCTCAAATGGTTTTTGTTTCCTTAATAGAATTAGTTTAGTTGGGCTTGGCCCAAAAATAGTCCAATAAGATGAGTCTTGGTAAGGGTTATGGTGATCCCCGGAGAAGATGTTAGACACCTCGGTATTAAATATCCGTAGAATACGGTTTATCTTCGTGTTCTATAGAATGTTTAAGGTTATAAATTGCTCAAAATTGTTTACGTTCCCGCAAAAAATTAATGTCATTCATTTCATCTCAAACTCAAAAAGGTTTTTGAAAAACTAGGAGTTAAATTCCACATAAATGGTTCATATATGGGTAATTTGTCAATCAATTTTCAGACTAAAAAAACATTCAAACTTGATTTGAGTAGAACTCTACTAGTTTCTAGTCCAATGAGTTGTCAAATATTCCTTATACATTTAAAAAAAAAAATTAATGTCCAAAAGAGTATAACTCATTTTGAAATGACATGTTTAGAGCTTTTTAAAAATAGACGTAGATTTATAATTTTTCATGTTATTTTCCCGAAGTCCAAACAATACTCTACCAATTTTCAAAGACCCATATATTAACTCAAGTTCTCAAATGGTTTTGGTTTCCTTTAAAAAAATTATTTTGGGCTTGGCCCAAAAATAGTCCAAAAAGATGAGTCAAGGTAAGTGGTTGGTGATCCCCGGGAAAAGTATTAGACACCCCGGTATTAGAGATTCGTAGAATACACTTGACCGTCGGGTTCTATAGAATGTTTAAGGTTATAATTTGCTCAAAATTGTTTACTTTCCCGCAAAAAATTCATGTCATTCATTTCATCTAAAACTCATAAAGGTTTTTGAAATTCCACGTAAATGGCTCACATAAGGGTAATTTGTCAATCTATTTTCTAAAAGAACTTCAAAAAGAACATTTTCTAGTCCAATGAGTTGTCAAATATTCCTTATACATTTAAAAAAAAAATTAAAGTGCAAAAGAGTATTAACCCATTGTGAAATGACATGTTAAGAGATTTATAAAAATAGAAGTAGATTTTTCCTTTTAAATGTTATTTTCCCAAAGTCCAAACCATACTCTACCACTTTTCAAAGACCCATATATTAACTCAAGTTCTCAAATGGTTTTTGTTTCCTTAATAGAATTAGTTTAGTTGGGCTTGGCCCAAAAATAGTCCAATAAGATGAGTCTTGGTAAGGGTTATGGTGATCCCCGGAGAAGATGTTAGACACCTCGGTATTAAATATCCGTAGAATACGGTTTATCTTCGTGTTCTATAGAATGTTTAAGGTTATAAATTGCTCAAAATTGTTTACGTTCCCGCAAAAAATTAATGTCATTCATTTCATCTCAAACTCAAAAAGGTTTTTGAAAAACTAGGAGTTAAATTCCACATAAATGGTTCATATATGGGTAATTTGTCAATCAATTTTCAGACTAAAAAAACATTCAAACTTGATTTGAGTAGAACTCTACTAGTTTCTAGTCCAATGAGTTGTCAAATATTCCTTATACATTTAAAAAAAAAATTAATGTCCAAAAGAGTATAACTCATTTTGAAATGACATGTTTAGAGCTTTTTAAAAATAGACGTAGATTTATCCTTTTTCATGTTATTTTCCCGAAGTCCAAACAATACTCTACCAATTTTCAAAGACCCATATATTAACTGAAGTTCTCAAATGGTTTTGGTTTCCTTTAAAAAAATTATTTTGGGCTTGGCCCAAAAATAGTCCAAAAAGATGAGTCAAGGTAAGTGTTCTGGTGATCCACCGGGAAAAGTATTAGACACCCCGGTATTAGAGATTCGTAGAATACACTTGACCGTCGGGTTCTATAGAATGTTTAAGGTTATAATTTGCTCAAAATTGTTTACTTTCCCGCAAAAAATTCATGTCATTCATCTCATCTAAAACTCTGAAAAGTTTTTGAAATTCCACGTAAATGGCTCACATAAGGGTAATTTGTCAATCTATTTTCTAAAAGAACTAAAAGAACATTTTCTAGTCCAATGAGTTGTCAAATATTCCTTATACATTTAAAAAAAAAATTAAAGTGCAAAAGAGTATTAACCCATTGTGAAATGACATGTTAAGAGATTTATAAAAATAGAAGTAGATTTTTCCTTTTAAATGTTATTTTCCCAAAGTCCAAACCATACTCTACCACTTTTCAAAGACCCATATATTAACTCAAGTTCTCAAATGGTTTTTGTTTCCTTAATAGAATTAGTTTAGTTGGGCTTGGCCCAAAAATAGTCCAATAAGATGAGTCTTGGTAAGGGTTATGGTGATCCCCCGGAGAAGATGTTAGACACCTCGGTATTAAATATCCGTAGAATACGGTTTATCTTCGGTTCTATAGAATGTTTAAGGTTATAAATTGCTTAAAATTGTTTACGTTCCCGCAAAAAATTAATGTCATTCATTTCATCTCAAACTCAAAAAGGTTTTTGAAAAACTAGGAGTTAAATTCCACATAAATGGTTCATATATGGGTAATTTGTCAATCAATTTTCAGACTAAAAAAACATTCAAACTTGATTTGAGTAGAACTCTACTAGTTTCTAGTCCAATGAGTTGTCAAATATTCCTTATACATTTAAAAAAAAAAAATTAATGTCCAAAAGAGTATAACTCATTTTGAAATGACATGTTTAGAGCTTTTTAAAAATAGACGTAGATTTATCCTTTTTCATGTTATTTTCCCGAAGTCCAAACAATACTCTACCAATTTTCAAAGACCCATATATTAACTGAAGTTCTCAAATGGTTTTGGTTTCCTTTAAAAAAATTATTTTGGGCTTGGCCCAAAAATAGTCCAAAAAGATGAGTCAAGGTAAGTGTTCTGGTGATCCACCGGGAAAAGTATTAGACACCCCGGTATTAGAGATTCGTAGAATACACTTGACCGTCGGGTTCTATAGAATGTTTAAGGTTATAATTTGCTCAAAATTGTTTACTTTCCCGCAAAAAATTCATGTCATTCATTTCATCTAAAACTCAAAAAGGTTTTTGAAATTCCACGTAAATGGCTCACATAAGGGTAATTTGTCAATCTATTTTCGACTAAAAGAACTTCAAAAAAGAACATTTTCTAGTCCAATGAGTTGTCAAATATTCCTTATACATTTAAAAAAAAAATTAAAGTGCAAAAGAGTATTAACCCATTGTGAAATGACATGTTAAGAGATTTATAAAAATAGAAGTAGATTTTTCCTTTTAAATGTTATTTTCCCAAAGTCCAAACCATACTCTACCACTTTTCAAAGACCCATATATTAACTCAAGTTCTCAAATGGTTTTTGTTTCCTTAATAGAATTAGTTTAGTTGGGCTTGGCCCAAAAATAGTCCAATAAGATGAGTCTTGGTAAGGGTTATGGTGATCCCCCGGAGAAGATGTTAGACACCTCGGTATTAAATATCCGTAGAATACGGTTTATCTTCGGGTTCTATAGAATGTTTAAGGTTATAAATTGCTCAAAATTGTTTACGTTCCCGCAAAAAATTAATGTCATTCATTTCATCTCAAACTCAAAAAGGTTTTTGAAAAACTAGGAGTTAAATTCCACATAAATGGTTCATATATGGGTAATTTGTCAATCAATTTTCGACTAAAAAAACATTCAAACTTGATTTGAGTAGAACTCTACTAGTTTCTAGTCCAATGAGTTGTCAAATATTCCTTATACATTTAAAAAAAAAATTAATGTCCAAAAGAGTATAACTCATTTTGAAATGACATGTTTAGAGCTTTTTAAAAATAGACGTAGATTTATCCTTTTTCATGTTATTTTCCCGAAGTCCAAACAATACTCTACCAATTTTCAAAGACCCATATATTAACCGAAGTTCTCAAATGGTTTTGGTTTCCTTTAAAAAAATTATTTTGGGCTTGGCCCAAAAATAGTCCAAAAAGATGAGTCAAGGTAAGTGTTCGGTGATCCACCGGGAAAAGTATTAGACACCCCGGTATTAGAGATTCGTAGAATACACTTGACCGTCGGGTTCTATAGAATGTTTAAGGTTATAATTTGCTCAAAATTGTTTACTTTCCCGCAAAAAATTCATGTCATTCATTTCATCTAAAACTCAAAAGGTTTTTGAAATTCCACGTAAATGGCTCACATAAGGGTAATTTGTCAATCTATTTTCGGACTAAAAGAACCTTCAAACTTGAAAGAACTATTTTCTAGTCCAATGAGTTGTCAAATATTCCTTATACATTTAAAAAAAAAATTAAAGTGCAAAAGAGTATTAACCCATTGTGAAATGACATGTTAAGAGATTTATAAAAATAGAAGTAGATTTTTCCTTTTAAATGTTATTTTCCCAAAGTCCAAACCATACTCTACCACTTTTCAAAGACCCATATATTAACTCAAGTTCTCAAATGGTTTTTGTTTCCTTAATAGAATTAGTTTAGTTGGGCTTGGCCCAAAAATAGTCCAATAAGATGAGTCTTGGTAAGGGTTATGGTGATCCCCGGAGAAGATGTTAGACACCTCGGTATTAAATATCCGTAGAATACGGTTTATCTTCGAGTTCTATAGAATGTTTAAGGTTATAAATTGCTCAAAATTGTTTACGTTCCCGCAAAAAATTAATGTCATTCATTTCATCTCAAACTCAAAAAGGTTTTTGAAAAACTAGGAGTTAAATTCCACATAAATGGTTCATATATGGGTAATTTGTCAATCAATTTTCAGACTAAAAAAACATTCAAACTTGATTTGAGTAGAACTCTACTAGTTTCTAGTCCAATGAGTTGTCAAATATTCCTTATACATTTTAAAAAAAAAATTAATGTCCAAAAGAGTATAACTCATTTTGAAATGACATGTTTAGAGCTTTTTAAAAATAGACGTAGATTTATCCTTTTTCATGTTATTTTCCCGAAGTCCAAACAATACTCTACCAATTTTCAAAGACCCATATATTAACTGAAGTTCTCAAATGGTTTTGGTTTCCTTTAAAAAAATTATTTTGGGCTTGGCCCAAAAATAGTCCAAAAAGATGAGTCAAGGTAAGTGTTCGGTGATCCACCGGGAAAAGTATTAGACACCCGGTATTAGAGATTCGTAGAATACACTTGACCTTCGGTTCTATAGAATGTTTAAGGTTATAAAATGCTCAAAATTATTTACTTTCCCGCAAAAAATTAATGTCATTCATTTCATCTCAAACTCAAAAAGGTTTTTGAAATTCCACGTAAATGGCTCACATAAGGGTAATTTGTCAATCTATTTTCAGACTAAAAGAACCTTCAAACACTTTTCTAGTCCAATGAGTTGTCAAATATTCCTTATACATTAAAAAAAAAAAATTAAAGTGCAAAAGAGTATTAACCCATTGTGAAATGACATGTTAAGAGATTTATAAAAATAGAAGTAGATTTTTCCTTTTAAATGTTATTTTCCCAAAGTCCAAACCATACTCTACCACTTTTCAAAGACCCATATATTAACTCAAGTTCTCAAATGGTTTTTGTTTCCTTAATAGAATTAGTTTAGTTGGGCTTGGCCCAAAAATAGTCCAATAAGATGAGTCTTGGTAAGGGTTATGGTGATCCCCCGGAGAAGATGTTAGACACCTCGGTATTAAATATCCGTAGAATACGGTTTATCTTCGTGTTCTATAGAATGTTTAAGGTTATAAATTGCTCAAAATTGTTTACGTTCCCGCAAAAAATTAATGTCATTCATTTCATCTCAAACTCAAAAAGGTTTTTGAAAAACTAGGAGTTAAATTCCACATAAATGGTTCATATATGGGTAATTTGTCAATCAATTTTCGACTAAAAAAACATTCAAACTTGATTTGAGTAGAACTCTACTAGTTTCTAGTCCAATGAGTTGTCAAATATTCCTTATACATTTAAAAAAAAAATTAATGTCCAAAGAGTATAACTCATTTTGAAATGACATGTTTAGAGCTTTTTAAAAATAGACGTAGATTTATCCTTTTTCATGTTATTTTCCCGAAGTCCAAACAATACTCTACCAATTTTCAAAGACCCATATATTAACTGAAGTTCTCAAATGGTTTTGGTTTCCTTTAAAAAAATTATTTTGGGCTTGGCCCAAAAATAGTCCAAAAAGATGAGTCAAGGTAAGTGTTCTGGTGATCCACCGGGAAAAGTATTAGACACCCCGGTATTAGAGATTCGTAGAATACACTTGACCGTCGGGTTCTATAGAATGTTTAAGGTTATAATTTGCTCAAAATTGTTTACTTTCCCGCAAAAAATTCATGTCATTCATCTCATCTAAAACTCTGAAATTTTTTTGAAATTCCACGTAAATGGCTCACATAAGGGTAATTTGTCAATCTATTTTCAGACTAAAAGAACATTCAAACTTGAAAGAATTCTACTTTTCTAGTCCAATGAGTTGTCAAATATTCCTTATACATTTAAAAAAAAATTAAAGTGCAAAAGAGTATTAACCCATTGTGAAATGACATGTTAAGAGATTTATAAAAATAGAAGTAGATTTTTCCTTTTAAATGTTATTTTCCCAAAGTCCAAACCATACTCTACCACTTTTCAAAGACCCATATATTAACTCAAGTTCTCAAATGGTTTTTGTTTCCTTAATAGAATTAGTTTAGTTGGGCTTGGCCCAATAAGATGAGTCTTGGTAAGGGTTAAAATAGTCCAATAAGATGAGTCTTGGTATTGTTATACGTGATAATGTCCCATTTCGGAGAAGATGTTTTAGACATTCCCTAAATGGTATTAAATCAATCCGTAGAATACGGTTTATCTAGTTTCTAGTTCTATAGAATGTTTAAGGTTATAATTTGCTCAAAATTGTTTACTTTAAAAATAGCAAAGAATTCATGTCATTCATTTCATCTAAAACTCTGAAGTTCTCAAAGGTTTTTGAAATTCCACGTAAATGGCTCACATAAGGGTAATTTGTCAATCTATTTTAGAGATTAGAAACACTTGAACATTCAAACTTGAGGTTTTTAGTAGAATTCTACTAGTTTCTAGTCCAATGAGTTGTCAAATATTCCTTATACATTTTTTCAAATATTCCTTAAAAAAATTAAAGTGCAAAAGAGTATTAACCCATTGTGAAATGACATGTTAAGAGATTTATAAAAATAGAAGTAGATTTTTCCTTTTAAATGTTATTTTCCCAAAGTCCAAACCATACTCTACCACTTTTCAAAGACCCATATATTAACTCAAGTTCTCAAATGGTTTTTGTTTCCTTAATAGAATTAGTTTAGTTGGGCTTGGCCCAAAAATAGTCCAATAAGATGAGTCTTGGTAAGGGTTATGGTGATCCCCCGGAGAAGATGTTAGACACCTCGGTATTAAATATCCGTAGAATACGGTTTATCTTCAGGTTCTATAGAATGTTTAAGGTTATAAATTGCTCAAAATTGTTTACGTTCCCGCAAAAAATTAATGTCATTCATTTCATCTCAAACTCAAAAAGGTTTTTGAAAAACTAGGAGTTAAATTCCACATAAATGGTTCATATATGGGTAATTTGTCAATCAATTTTCAGACTAAAAAAACATTCAAACTTGATTTGAGTAGAACTCTACTAGTTTCTAGTCCAATGAGTTGTCAAATATTCCTTATACATTTTTAAAAAAAAATTAATGTCCAAAAGAGTATAACTCATTTTGAAATGACATGTTTAGAGCTTTTTAAAAATAGACGTAGATTTATCCTTTTTCATGTTATTTTCCGAAGTCCAAACAATACTCTACCAATTTTCAAAGACCCATATATTAACTGAAGTTCTCAAATGGTTTTGGTTTCCTTTAAAAAAATTATTTTGGGCTTGGCCCAAAAATAGTCCAAAAAGATGAGTCAAGGTAAGTGTTCTGGTGATCCACCGGGAAAAGTATTAGACACCCCGGTATTAGAGATTCGTAGAATACACTTGACCGTCGGGTTCTATAGAATGTTTAAGGTTATAATTTGCTCAAAATTGTTTACTTTCCCGCAAAAAATTCATGTCATTCATTTCATCTAAAACTCGAAAAGGTTTTTGAAATTCCACGTAAATGGCTCACATAAGGGTAATTTGTCAATCTATTTTTGAGACTAAAAGAACATTCAAAATTTAAAGAATTCTACTAGTTTCTAGTCCAATGAGTTGTCAAATATTCCTTATACATTTAAAAAAAAAATTAAAGTGCAAAAGAGTATTAACCCATTGTGAAATGACATGTTAAGAGATTTATAAAAATAGAAGTAGATTTTTCCTTTTAAATGTTATTTTCCCAAAGTCCAAACCATACTCTACCACTTTTCAAAGACCCATATATTAACTCAAGTTCTCAAATGGTTTTTGTTTCCTTAATAGAATTAGTTTAGTTGGGCTTGGCCCAAAAATAGTCCAATAAGATGAGTCTTGGTAAGGGTTATGGTGATCCCCCGGAGAAGATGTTAGACACCTCGGTATTAAATATCCGTAGAATACGGTTTATCTTCGGTTCTATAGAATGTTTAAGGTTATAAATTGCTTAAAATTGTTTACGTTCCCGCAAAAAATTAATGTCATTCATTTCATCTCAAACTCAAAAAGGTTTTTGAAAAACTAGGAGTTAAATTCCACATAAATGGTTCATATATGGGTAATTTGTCAATCAATTTTCAGACTAAAAAAACATTCAAACTTGATTTGAGTAGAACTCTACTAGTTTCTAGTCCAATGAGTTGTCAAATATTCCTTATACATTTAAAAAAAAAATTAATGTCCAAAAGAGTATAACTCATTTTGAAATGACATGTTTAGAGCTTTTTAAAAATAGACGTAGATTTATAATTTTTCATGTTATTTTCCCGAAGTCCAAACAATACTCTACCAATTTTCAAAGACCCATATATTAACTGAAGTTCTCAAATGGTTTTGGTTTCCTTTAAAAAAATTATTTTGGGCTTGGCCCAAAAATAGTCCAAAAAGATGAGTCAAGGTAAGTGTTCGGTGATCCACCGGGAAAAGTATTAGACACCCCGGTATTAGAGATTCGTAGAATACACTTGACCTTCGGGTTCTATAGAATGTTTAAGGTTATAATTTGCTCAAAATTGTTTACTTTCCCGCAAAAAATTCATGTCATTCATTTCATCTAAAACTCAAAAGGTTTTTGAAATTCCACGTAAATGGCTCACATAAGGGTAATTTGTCAATCTATTTTCGACTAAAAGAACTTCAAACTTGAAAGAACATTTTCTAGTCCAATGAGTTGTCAAATATTCCTTATACATTTAAAAAAAAAATTAAAGTGCAAAAGAGTATTAACCCATTGTGAAATGACATGTTAAGAGATTTATAAAAATAGAAGTAGATTTTTCCTTTTAAATGTTATTTTCCCAAAGTCCAAACCATACTCTACCACTTTTCAAAGACCCATATATTAACTCAAGTTCTCAAATGGTTTTTGTTTCCTTAATAGAATTAGTTTAGTTGGGCTTGGCCCAAAAATAGTCCAATAAGATGAGTCTTGGTAAGGGTTATGGTGATCCCCGGAGAAGATGTTAGACACCTCGGTATTAAATATCCGTAGAATACGGTTTATCTTCGGTTCTATAGAATGTTTAAGGTTATAAAATGCTCAAAATTGTTTACGTTCCCGCAAAAAATTAATGTCATTCATTTCATCTCAAACTCAAAAAGGTTTTTGAAAAACTAGGAGTTAAATTCCACATAAATGGTTCATATATGGGTAATTTGTCAATCAATTTTCGACTAAAAAAACATTCAAACTTGATTTGAGTAGAACTCTACTAGTTTCTAGTCCAATGAGTTGTCAAATATTCCTTATACATTTAAAAAAAAAATTAATGTCCAAAAGAGTATAACTCATTTTGAAATGACATGTTTAGAGCTTTTTAAAAATAGACGTAGATTTATCCTTTTTCATGTTATTTTCCCGAAGTCCAAACAATACTCTACCAATTTTCAAAGACCCATATATTAACGAAGTTCTCAAATGGTTTTGGTTTCCTTTAAAAAAATTATTTTGGGCTTGGCCCAAAAATAGTCCAAAAAGATGAGTCAAGGTAAGTGTTCTGGTGATCCACCGGGAAAAGTATTAGACACCCCGGTATTAGAGATTCGTAGAATACACTTGACCGTCGGGTTCTATAGAATGTTTAAGGTTATAATTTGCTCAAAATTGTTTACTTTCCCGCAAAAAATTCATGTCATTCATTTCATCTAAAACTCATAAAGGTTTTTGAAATTCCACGTAAATGGCTCACATAAGGGTAATTTGTCAATCTATTTTCAGACTAAAAGAACATTTTACTAGTTTCTAGTCCAATGAGTTGTCAAATATTCCTTATACATTTAAAAAAAAATTAAAGTGCAAAAGAGTATTAACCCATTGTGAAATGACATGTTAAGAGATTTATAAAAATAGAAGTAGATTTTTCCTTTTAAATGTTATTTTCCCAAAGTCCAAACCATACTCTACCACTTTTCAAAGACCCATATATTAACTCAAGTTCTCAAATGGTTTTTGTTTCCTTAATAGAATTAGTTTAGTTGGGCTTGGCCCAAAAATAGTCCAATAAGATGAGTCTTGGTAAGGGTTATGGTGATCCCCGGAGAAGATGTTAGACACCTCGGTATTAAATATCCGTAGAATACGGTTTATCTTCAGGTTCTATAGAATGTTTAAGGTTATAAAATGCTCAAAATTGTTTACGTTCCCGCAAAAAATTAATGTCATTCATTTCATCTCAAACTCAAAAAGGTTTTTGAAAAACTAGGAGTTAAATTCCACATAAATGGTTCATATATGGGTAATTTGTCAATCAATTTTCAGACTAAAAAAACATTCAAACTTGATTTGAGTAGAACTCTACTAGTTTCTAGTCCAATGAGTTGTCAAATATTCCTTATACATTTAAAAAAAAAATTAATGTCCAAAAGAGTATAACTCATTTTGAAATGACATGTTTAGAGCTTTTTAAAAATAGACGTAGATTTATCCTTTTTCATGTTATTTTCCCGAAGTCCAAACAATACTCTACCAATTTTCAAAGACCCATATATTAACTGAAGTTCTCAAATGGTTTTGGTTTCCTTTAAAAAAATTATTTTGGGCTTGGCCCAAAAATAGTCCAAAAAGATGAGTCAAGGTAAGTGTTCTGGTGATCCACCGGGAAAAGTATTAGACACCCCGGTATTAGAGATTCGTAGAATACACTTGACCGTCGGGTTCTATAGAATGTTTAAGGTTATAATTTGCTCAAAATTGTTTACTTTCCCGCAAAAAATTCATGTCATTCATTTCATCTAAAACTCAAAAAGGTTTTTGAAATTCCACGTAAATGGCTCACATAAGGGTAATTTGTCAATCTATTTTCAGACTAAAAAAACGTTCAAACTTGAAAGAACATTTTCTAGTCCAATGAGTTGTCAAATATTCCTTATACATTTAAAAAAAAAAATTAAAGTGCAAAAGAGTATTAACCCATTGTGAAATGACATGTTAAGAGATTTATAAAAATAGAAGTAGATTTTTCCTTTTAAATGTTATTTTCCCAAAGTCCAAACCATACTCTACCACTTTTCAAAGACCCATATATTAACTCAAGTTCTCAAATGGTTTTTGTTTCCTTAATAGAATTAGTTTAGTTGGGCTTGGCCCAAAAATAGTCCAATAAGATGAGTCTTGGTAAGGGTTATGGTGATCCCCCGGAGAAGATGTTAGACACCTCGGTATTAAATATCCGTAGAATACGGTTTATCTTCAGGTTCTATAGAATGTTTAAGGTTATAAATTGCTCAAAATTGTTTACGTTCCCGCAAAAAATTAATGTCATTCATTTCATCTCAAACTCAAAAAGGTTTTTGAAAAACTAGGAGTTAAATTCCACATAAATGGTTCATATATGGGTAATTTGTCAATCAATTTTCGACTAAAAAAACATTCAAACTTGATTTGAGTAGAACTCTACTAGTTTCTAGTCCAATGAGTTGTCAAATATTCCTTATACATTTAAAAAAAAAAAATTAATGTCCAAAAGAGTATAACTCATTTTGAAATGACATGTTTAGAGCTTTTTAAAAATAGACGTAGATTTATCCTTTTTCATGTTATTTTCCCGAAGTCCAAACAATACTCTACCAATTTTCAAAGACCCATATATTAACTGAAGTTCTCAAATGGTTTTGGTTTCCTTTAAAAAAATTATTTTGGGCTTGGCCCAAAAATAGTCCAAAAAGATGAGTCAAGGTAAGTGTTTATGGTGATCCCCGGGAAAAGTATTAGACACCCCGGTATTAGAGATTCGTAGAATACACTTGACCGTCGGGTTCTATAGAATGTTTAAGGTTATAATTTGCTCAAAATTGTTTACTTTCCCGCAAAAAATTCATGTCATTCATTTCATCTAAAACTCAGAAAGGTTTTTGAAATTCCACGTAAATGGCTCACATAAGGGTAATTTGTCAATCTATTTTCAGACTAAAAGAACATTCAAACTTGATTTTAAAAGAACATTTTCTAGTCCAATGAGTTGTCAAATATTCCTTATACATTTAAAAAAAAATTAAAGTGCAAAAGAGTATTAACCCATTGTGAAATGACATGTTAAGAGATTTATAAAAATAGAAGTAGATTTTTCCTTTTAAATGTTATTTTCCCAAAGTCCAAACCATACTCTACCACTTTTCAAAGACCCATATATTAACTCAAGTTCTCAAATGGTTTTTGTTTCCTTAATAGAATTAGTTTAGTTGGGCTTGGCCCAAAAATAGTCCAATAAGATGAGTCTTGGTAAGGGTTATGGTGATCCCCGGAGAAGATGTTAGACACCTCGGTATTAAATATCCGTAGAATACGGTTTATCTTCGTGTTCTATAGAATGTTTAAGGTTATAAATTGCTCAAAATTGTTTACGTTCCCGCAAAAAATTAATGTCATTCATTTCATCTCAAACTCAAAAAGGTTTTTGAAAAACTAGGAGTTAAATTCCACATAAATGGTTCATATATGGGTAATTTGTCAATCAATTTTCAGACTAAAAAAACATTCAAACTTGATTTGAGTAGAACTCTACTAGTTTCTAGTCCAATGAGTTGTCAAATATTCCTTATACATTTAAAAAAAAAAATTAATGTCCAAAAGAGTATAACTCATTTTGAAATGACATGTTTAGAGCTTTTTAAAAATAGACGTAGATTTATCCTTTTTCATGTTATTTTCCCGAAGTCCAAACAATACTCTACCAATTTTCAAAGACCCATATATTAACTGAAGTTCTCAAATGGTTTTGGTTTCCTTTAAAAAAATTATTTTGGGCTTGGCCCAAAAATAGTCCAAAAAGATGAGTCAAGGTAAGTGTTCTGGTGATCCACCGGGAAAAGTATTAGACACCCCGGTATTAGAGATTCGTAGAATACACTTGACCGTCGGGTTCTATAGAATGTTTAAGGTTATAATTTGCTCAAAATTGTTTACTTTCCCGCAAAAAATTCATGTCATTCATTTCATCTAAAACTCGAAAGGTTTTTGAAATTCCACGTAAATGGCTCACATAAGGGTAATTTGTCAATCTATTTTCGACTAAAAGAACATTTTCTAGTCCAATGAGTTGTCAAATATTCCTTATACATTTAAAAAAAAAATTAAAGTGCAAAAGAGTATTAACCCATTGTGAAATGACATGTTAAGAGATTTATAAAAATAGAAGTAGATTTTTCCTTTTAAATGTTATTTTCCCAAAGTCCAAACCATACTCTACCACTTTTCAAAGACCCATATATTAACTCAAGTTCTCAAATGGTTTTTGTTTCCTTAATAGAATTAGTTTAGTTGGGCTTGGCCCAAAAATAGTCCAATAAGATGAGTCTTGGTAAGGGTTATGGTGATCCCCGGAGAAGATGTTAGACACCTCGGTATTAAATATCCGTAGAATACGGTTTATCTTCGGTTCTATAGAATGTTTAAGGTTATAAATTGCTCAAAATTGTTTACGTTCCCGCAAAAAATTAATGTCATTCATTTCATCTCAAACTCAAAAAGGTTTTTGAAAAACTAGGAGTTAAATTCCACATAAATGGTTCATATATGGGTAATTTGTCAATCAATTTTCGACTAAAAAAACATTCAAACTTGATTTGAGTAGAACTCTACTAGTTTCTAGTCCAATGAGTTGTCAAATATTCCTTATACATTTAAAAAAAAAATTAATGTCCAAAAGAGTATAACTCATTTTGAAATGACATGTTTAGAGCTTTTTAAAAATAGACGTAGATTTATCCTTTTTCATGTTATTTTCCCGAAGTCCAAACAATACTCTACCAATTTTCAAAGACCCATATATTAACTGAAGTTCTCAAATGGTTTTGGTTTCCTTTAAAAAAATTATTTTGGGCTTGGCCCAAAAATAGTCCAAAAAGATGAGTCAAGGTAAGTGTTCTGGTGATCCACCGGGAAAAGTATTAGACACCCCGGTATTAGAGATTCGTAGAATACACTTGACCGTCGGGTTCTATAGAATGTTTAAGGTTATAATTTGCTCAAAATTGTTTACTTTCCCGCAAAAAATTCATGTCATTCATTTCATCTAAAACTCAGAAAGGTTTTTGAAATTCCACGTAAATGGCTCACATAAGGGTAATTTGTCAATCTATTTTCAGACTAAAAGAACATTTTCTAGTCCAATGAGTTGTCAAATATTCCTTATACATTTAAAAAAAAAATTAAAGTGCAAAAGAGTATTAACCCATTGTGAAATGACATGTTAAGAGATTTATAAAAATAGAAGTAGATTTTTCCTTTTAAATGTTATTTTCCCAAAGTCCAAACCATACTCTACCACTTTTCAAAGACCCATATATTAACTCAAGTTCTCAAATGGTTTTTGTTTCCTTAATAGAATTAGTTTAGTTGGGCTTGGCCCAAAAATAGTCCAATAAGATGAGTCTTGGTAAGGGTTATGGTGATCCCCCGGAGAAGATGTTAGACACCTCGGTATTAAATATCCGTAGAATACGGTTTATCTTCAGGTTCTATAGAATGTTTAAGGTTATAAATTGCTCAAAATTGTTTACGTTCCCGCAAAAAATTAATGTCATTCATTTCATCTCAAACTCAAAAAGGTTTTTGAAAAACTAGGAGTTAAATTCCACATAAATGGTTCATATATGGGTAATTTGTCAATCAATTTTCGACTAAAAAAACATTCAAACTTGATTTGAGTAGAACTCTACTAGTTTCTAGTCCAATGAGTTGTCAAATATTCCTTATACATTTAAAAAAAAAATTAATGTCCAAAAGAGTATAACTCATTTTGAAATGACATGTTTAGAGCTTTTTAAAAATAGACGTAGATTTATCCTTTTTCATGTTATTTTCCCGAAGTCCAAACAATACTCTACCAATTTTCAAAGACCCATATATTAACTGAAGTTCTCAAATGGTTTTGGTTTCCTTTAAAAAAATTATTTTGGGCTTGGCCCAAAAATAGTCCAAAAAGATGAGTCAAGGTAAGTGTTCTAGTGATCCACCTAGGAAAAGTATTAGACACCCCGGTATTAGAGATTCGTAGAATACACTTGACCGTCGGGTTCTATAGAATGTTTAAGGTTATAATTTGCTCAAAATTGTTTACTTTCCCGCAAAAAATTCATGTCATTCATTTCATCTAAAACTCGAAAGGTTTTTGAAATTCCACGTAAATGGCTCACATAAGGGTAATTTGTCAATCTATTTTCAGACTAAAAGAACATTTTCTAGTCCAATGAGTTGTCAAATATTCCTTATACATTTAAAAAAAAAATTAAAGTGCAAAAGAGTATTAACCCATTGTGAAATGACATGTTAAGAGATTTATAAAAATAGAAGTAGATTTTTCCTTTTAAATGTTATTTTCCCAAAGTCCAAACCATACTCTACCACTTTTCAAAGACCCATATATTAACTCAAGTTCTCAAATGGTTTTTGTTTCCTTAATAGAATTAGTTTAGTTGGGCTTGGCCCAAAAATAGTCCAATAAGATGAGTCTTGGTAAGGGTTATGGTGATCCCCCGGAGAAGATGTTAGACACCTCGGTATTAAATATCCGTAGAATACGGTTTATCTTCAGGTTCTATAGAATGTTTAAGGTTATAAATTGCTCAAAATTGTTTACGTTCCCGCAAAAAATTAATGTCATTCATTTCATCTCAAACTCAAAAAGGTTTTTGAAAAACTAGGAGTTAAATTCCACATAAATGGTTCATATATGGGTAATTTGTCAATCAATTTTCAGACTAAAAAAACATTCAAACTTGATTTGAGTAGAACTCTACTAGTTTCTAGTCCAATGAGTTGTCAAATATTCCTTATACATTTAAAAAAAAAATTAATGTCCAAAAGAGTATAACTCATTTTGAAATGACATGTTTAGAGCTTTTTAAAAATAGACGTAGATTTATCCTTTTTCATGTTATTTTCCCGAAGTCCAAACAATACTCTACCAATTTTCAAAGACCCATATATTAACCTGAAGTTCTCAAATGGTTTTGGTTTCCTTTAAAAAAATTATTTTGGGCTTGGCCCAAAAATAGTCCAAAAAGATGAGTCAAGGTAAGTGTTCGGTGATCCACCGGGAAAAGTATTAGACACCCCGGTATTAGAGATTCGTAGAATACACTTGACCGTCGGGTTCTATAGAATGTTTAAGGTTATAATTTGCTCAAAATTGTTTACTTTCCCGCAAAAAATTCATGTCATTCATTTCATCTAAAACTCAGAAAGGTTTTTGAAATTCCACGTAAATGGCTCACATAAGGGTAATTTGTCAATCTATTTTAAAAGACTAAAAGAACATTTTCTAGTCCAATGAGTTGTCAAATATTCCTTATACATTTAAAAAAAAAAATTAAAGTGCAAAAGAGTATTAACCCATTGTGAAATGACATGTTAAGAGATTTATAAAAATAGAAGTAGATTTTTCCTTTTAAATGTTATTTTCCCAAAGTCCAAACCATACTCTACCACTTTTCAAAGACCCATATATTAACTCAAGTTCTCAAATGGTTTTTGTTTCCTTAATAGAATTAGTTTAGTTGGGCTTGGCCCAAAAATAGTCCAATAAGATGAGTCTTGGTAAGGGTTATGGTGATCCCCGGAGAAGATGTTAGACACCTCGGTATTAAATATCCGTAGAATACGGTTTATCTTCGAGTTCTATAGAATGTTTAAGGTTATAAATTGCTCAAAATTGTTTACGTTCCCGCAAAAAATTAATGTCATTCATTTCATCTCAAACTCAAAAAGGTTTTTGAAAAACTAGGAGTTAAATTCCACATAAATGGTTCATATATGGGTAATTTGTCAATCAATTTTCAGACTAAAAAAACATTCAAACTTGATTTGAGTAGAACTCTACTAGTTTCTAGTCCAATGAGTTGTCAAATATTCCTTATACATTTAAAAAAAAAAATTAATGTCCAAAAGAGTATAACTCATTTTGAAATGACATGTTTAGAGCTTTTTAAAAATAGACGTAGATTTATCCTTTTTCATGTTATTTTCCCGAAGTCCAAACAATACTCTACCAATTTTCAAAGACCCATATATTAACTGAAGTTCTCAAATGGTTTTGGTTTCCTTTAAAAAAATTATTTTGGGCTTGGCCCAAAAATAGTCCAAAAAGATGAGTCAAGGTAAGTGTTCTGGTGATCCACCGGGAAAAGTATTAGACACCCGGTATTAGAGATTCGTAGAATACACTTGACCGTCGGGTTCTATAGAATGTTTAAGGTTATAATTTGCTCAAAATTGTTTACTTTCCCGCAAAAAATTCATGTCATTCATTTCATCTAAAACTCAGAAAGGTTTTTGAAATTCCACGTAAATGGCTCACATAAGGGTAATTTGTCAATCTATTTTAAAAGACTAAAAGAACATTTTCTAGTCCAATGAGTTGTCAAATATTCCTTATACATTTAAAAAAAAAATTAAAGTGCAAAAGAGTATTAACCCATTGTGAAATGACATGTTAAGAGATTTATAAAAATAGAAGTAGATTTTTCCTTTTAAATGTTATTTTCCCAAAGTCCAAACCATACTCTACCACTTTTCAAAGACCCATATATTAACTCAAGTTCTCAAATGGTTTTTGTTTCCTTAATAGAATTAGTTTAGTTGGGCTTGGCCCAAAAATAGTCCAATAAGATGAGTCTTGGTAAGGGTTATGGTGATCCCCGGAGAAGATGTTAGACACCTCGGTATTAAATATCCGTAGAATACGGTTTATCTTCGTGTTCTATAGAATGTTTAAGGTTATAAATTGCTCAAAATTGTTTACGTTCCCGCAAAAAATTAATGTCATTCATTTCATCTCAAACTCAAAAAGGTTTTTGAAAAACTAGGAGTTAAATTCCACATAAATGGTTCATATATGGGTAATTTGTCAATCAATTTTCAGACTAAAAAAACATTCAAACTTGATTTGAGTAGAACTCTACTAGTTTCTAGTCCAATGAGTTGTCAAATATTCCTTATACATTTAAAAAAAAAAATTAATGTCCAAAAGAGTATAACTCATTTTGAAATGACATGTTTAGAGCTTTTTAAAAATAGACGTAGATTTATCCTTTTTCATGTTATTTTCCCGAAGTCCAAACAATACTCTACCAATTTTCAAAGACCCATATATTAACCGAAGTTCTCAAATGGTTTTGGTTTCCTTTAAAAAAATTATTTTGGGCTTGGCCCAAAAATAGTCCAAAAAGATGAGTCAAGGTAAGTGTTCTGGTGATCCACCGGGAAAAGTATTAGACACCCCGGTATTAGAGATTCGTAGAATACACTTGACCGTCGGGTTCTATAGAATGTTTAAGGTTATAATTTGCTCAAAATTGTTTACTTTCCCGCAAAAAATTCATGTCATTCATTTCATCTAAAACTCAGAAAGGTTTTTGAAATTCCACGTAAATGGCTCACATAAGGGTAATTTGTCAATCTATTTTCTTGACTAAAAGAACATTTTCTAGTCCAATGAGTTGTCAAATATTCCTTATACATTTAAAAAAAAAATTAAAGTGCAAAAGAGTATTAACCCATTGTGAAATGACATGTTAAGAGATTTATAAAAATAGAAGTAGATTTTTCCTTTTAAATGTTATTT
Organism: Anisodus tanguticus; assembly: GCA_034509755.1. NCBI lineage: Eukaryota > Viridiplantae > Streptophyta > Magnoliopsida > Solanales > Solanaceae > Anisodus > Anisodus tanguticus. Next base: position 18,981,506 of record CM067548.1, read on the forward strand.
TCCCAAAGTCCAAACCATACTCTACCACTTTTCAAAGACCCATATATTAACTCAAGTTCTCAAATGGTTTTTGTTTCCTTAATAGAATTAGTTTAGTTGGGCTTGGCCCAAAAATAGTCCAATAAGATGAGTCTTGGTAAGGGTTATGGTGATCCCCGGAGAAGATGTTAGACACCTCGGTATTAAATATCCGTAGAATACGGTTTATCTTCGTGTTCTATAGAATGTTTAAGGTTATAAATTGCTCAAAATTGTTTACGTTCCCGCAAAAAATTAATGTCATTCATTTCATCTCAAACTCAAAAAGGTTTTTGAAAAACTAGGAGTTAAATTCCACATAAATGGTTCATATATGGGTAATTTGTCAATCAATTTTCAGACTAAAAAAACATTCAAACTTGATTTGAGTAGAACTCTACTAGTTTCTAGTCCAATGAGTTGTCAAATATTCCTTATACATTTAAAAAAAAAATTAATGTCCAAAAGAGTATAACTCATTTTGAAATGACATGTTTAGAGCTTTTTAAAAATAGACGTAGATTTATCCTTTTTCATGTTATTTTCCCGAAGTCCAAACAATACTCTACCAATTTTCAAAGACCCATATATTAACTGAAGTTCTCAAATGGTTTTGGTTTCCTTTAAAAAAATTATTTTGGGCTTGGCCCAAAAATAGTCCAAAAAGATGAGTCAAGGTAAGTGTTCTGGTGATCCACCGGGAAAAGTATTAGACACCCCGGTATTAGAGATTCGTAGAATACACTTGACCGTCGGGTTCTATAGAATGTTTAAGGTTATAATTTGCTCAAAATTGTTTACTTTCCCGCAAAAAATTCATGTCATTCATTTCATCTAAAACTCAGAAAGGTTTTTGAAATTCCACGTAAATGGCTCACATAAGGGTAATTTGTCAATCTATTTTCGACTAAAAGAACTAAAAGAACATTTTCTAGTCCAATGAGTTGTCAAATATTCCTTATACATTTAAAAAAAAAAAATTAAAGTGCAAAAGAGTATTAACCCATTGTGAAATGACATGTTAAGAGATTTATAAAAATAGAAGTAGATTTTTCCTTTTAAATGTTATTTTCCCAAAGTCCAAACCATACTCTACCACTTTTCAAAGACCCATATATTAACTCAAGTTCTCAAATGGTTTTTGTTTCCTTAATAGAATTAGTTTAGTTGGGCTTGGCCCAAAAATAGTCCAATAAGATGAGTCTTGGTAAGGGTTATGGTGATCCCCCGGAGAAGATGTTAGACACCTCGGTATTAAATATCCGTAGAATACGGTTTATCTTCAGGTTCTATAGAATGTTTAAGGTTATAAATTGCTCAAAATTGTTTACGTTCCCGCAAAAAATTAATGTCATTCATTTCATCTCAAACTCAAAAAGGTTTTTGAAAAACTAGGAGTTAAATTCCACATAAATGGTTCATATATGGGTAATTTGTCAATCAATTTTCAGACTAAAAAAACATTCAAACTTGATTTGAGTAGAACTCTACTAGTTTCTAGTCCAATGAGTTGTCAAATATTCCTTATACATTTAAAAAAAAAAATTAATGTCCAAAAGAGTATAACTCATTTTGAAATGACATGTTTAGAGCTTTTTAAAAATAGACGTAGATTTATAATTTTTCATGTTATTTTCCCGAAGTCCAAACAATACTCTACCAATTTTCAAAGACCCATATATTAACTGAAGTTCTCAAATGGTTTTGGTTTCCTTTAAAAAAATTATTTTGGGCTTGGCCCAAAAATAGTCCAAAAAGATGAGTCAAGGTAAGTGTTCTGGTGATCCACCGGGAAAAGTATTAGACACCCCGGTATTAGAGATTCGTAGAATACACTTGACCGTCGGGTTCTATAGAATGTTTAAGGTTATAATTTGCTCAAAATTGTTTACTTTCCCGCAAAAAATTCATGTCATTCATTTCATCTAAAACTCGAAAGGTTTTTGAAATTCCACGTAAATGGCTCACATAAGGGTAATTTGTCAATCTATTTTCTAAAAGACTAAAAGAACATTTCTAGTCCAATGAGTTGTCAAATATTCCTTATACATTTAAAAAAAAAATTAAAGTGCAAAAGAGTATTAACCCATTGTGAAATGACATGTTAAGAGATTTATAAAAATAGAAGTAGATTTTTCCTTTTAAATGTTATTTTCCCAAAGTCCAAACCATACTCTACCACTTTTCAAAGACCCATATATTAACTCAAGTTCTCAAATGGTTTTTGTTTCCTTAATAGAATTAGTTTAGTTGGGCTTGGCCCAAAAATAGTCCAATAAGATGAGTCTTGGTAAGGGTTATGGTGATCCCCGGAGAAGATGTTAGACACCTCGGTATTAAATATCCGTAGAATACGGTTTATCTTCGAGTTCTATAGAATGTTTAAGGTTATAAATTGCTTAAAATTGTTTACGTTCCCGCAAAAAATTAATGTCATTCATTTCATCTCAAACTCAAAAAGGTTTTTGAAAAACTAGGAGTTAAATTCCACATAAATGGTTCATATATGGGTAATTTGTCAATCAATTTTCGACTAAAAAACATTCAAACTTGATTTGAGTAGAACTCTACTAGTTTCTAGTCCAATGAGTTGTCAAATATTCCTTATACATTTAAAAAAAAAAATTAATGTCCAAAAGAGTATAACTCATTTTGAAATGACATGTTTAGAGCTTTTTAAAAATAGACGTAGATTTATCCTTTTTCATGTTATTTTCCCGAAGTCCAAACAATACTCTACCAATTTTCAAAGACCCATATATTAACTGAAGTTCTCAAATGGTTTTGGTTTCCTTTAAAAAAATTATTTTGGGCTTGGCCCAAAAATAGTCCAAAAAGATGAGTCAAGGTAAGTGTTCTGGTGATTTACCGGGAAAAGTATTAGACACCCCGGTATTAGAGATTCGTAGAATACACTTGACCGTCGGGTTCTATAGAATGTTTAAGGTTATAATTTGCTCAAAATTGTTTACTTTCCCGCAAAAAATTCATGTCATTCATTTCATCTAAAACTCCAGAAAGGTTTTTGAAATTCCACGTAAATGGCTCACATAAGGGTAATTTGTCAATCTATTTTCAGACTAAAAGAACATTTTCTAGTCCAATGAGTTGTCAAATATTCCTTATACATTTAAAAAAAAAATTAAAGTGCAAAAGAGTATTAACCCATTGTGAAATGACATGTTAAGAGATTTATAAAAATAGAAGTAGATTTTTCCTTTTAAATGTTATTTTCCCAAAGTCCAAACCATACTCTACCACTTTTCAAAGACCCATATATTAACTCAAGTTCTCAAATGGTTTTTGTTTCCTTAATAGAATTAGTTTAGTTGGGCTTGGCCCAAAAATAGTCCAATAAGATGAGTCTTGGTAAGGGTTATGGTGATCCCCGGAGAAGATGTTAGACACCTCGGTATTAAATATCCGTAGAATACGGTTTATCTTCAGGTTCTATAGAATGTTTAAGGTTATAAATTGCTCAAAATTGTTTACGTTCCCGCAAAAAATTAATGTCATTCATTTCATCTCAAACTCAAAAAGGTTTTTGAAAAACTAGGAGTTAAATTCCACATAAATGGTTCATATATGGGTAATTTGTCAATCAATTTTCAGACTAAAAAAACATTCAAACTTGATTTGAGTAGAACTCTACTAGTTTCTAGTCCAATGAGTTGTCAAATATTCCTTATACATTTAAAAAAAAAAATTAATGTCCAAAAGAGTATAACTCATTTTGAAATGACATGTTTAGAGCTTTTTAAAAATAGACGTAGATTTATAATTTTTCATGTTATTTTCCCGAAGTCCAAACAATACTCTACCAATTTTCAAAGACCCATATATTAACTGAAGTTCTCAAATGGTTTTGGTTTCCTTTAAAAAAATTATTTTGGGCTTGGCCCAAAAATAGTCCAAAAAGATGAGTCAAGGTAAGTGTTCTGGTGATTTACCGGGAAAAGTATTAGACACCCCGGTATTAGAGATTCGTAGAATACACTTGACCGTCGGGTTCTATAGAATGTTTAAGGTTATAATTTGCTCAAAATTGTTTACTTTCCCGCAAAAAATTCATGTCATTCATTTCATCTAAAACTCAGAAAGGTTTTTGAAATTCCACGTAAATGGCTCACATAAGGGTAATTTGTCAATCTATTTTCAGACTAAAAGACTAAAAGAACATTTTCTAGTCCAATGAGTTGTCAAATATTCCTTATACATTTAAAAAAAAAATTAAAGTGCAAAAGAGTATTAACCCATTGTGAAATGACATGTTAAGAGATTTATAAAAATAGAAGTAGATTTTTCCTTTTAAATGTTATTTTCCCAAAGTCCAAACCATACTCTACCACTTTTCAAAGACCCATATATTAACTCAAGTTCTCAAATGGTTTTTGTTTCCTTAATAGAATTAGTTTAGTTGGGCTTGGCCCAAAAATAGTCCAATAAGATGAGTCTTGGTAAGGGTTATGGTGATCCCCCGGAGAAGATGTTAGACACCTCGGTATTAAATATCCGTAGAATACGGTTTATCTTCAGGTTCTATAGAATGTTTAAGGTTATAAATTGCTCAAAATTGTTTACGTTCCCGCAAAAAATTAATGTCATTCATTTCATCTCAAACTCAAAAAGGTTTTTGAAAAACTAGGAGTTAAATTCCACATAAATGGTTCATATATGGGTAATTTGTCAATCAATTTTCAGACTAAAAAAACATTCAAACTTGATTTGAGTAGAACTCTACTAGTTTCTAGTCCAATGAGTTGTCAAATATTCCTTATACATTTAAAAAAAAAATTAATGTCCAAAAGAGTATAACTCATTTTGAAATGACATGTTTAGAGCTTTTTAAAAATAGACGTAGATTTATCCTTTTTCATGTTATTTTCCCGAAGTCCAAACAATACTCTACCAATTTTCAAAGACCCATATATTAACCGAAGTTCTCAAATGGTTTTGGTTTCCTTTAAAAAAATTATTTTGGGCTTGGCCCAAAAATAGTCCAAAAAGATGAGTCAAGGTAAGTAAGGGTTCGGTGATTTACCGGGAAAAGTATTAGACACCCCGGTATTAGAGATTCGTAGAATACACTTGACCGTCGGGTTCTATAGAATGTTTAAGGTTATAATTTGCTCAAAATTGTTTACTTTCCCGCAAAAAATTCATGTCATTCATTTCATCTAAAACTCATAAAGGTTTTTGAAATTCCACGTAAATGGCTCACATAAGGGTAATTTGTCAATCTATTTTCAGACTAAAAGAACATTTTCTAGTCCAATGAGTTGTCAAATATTCCTTATACATTTAAAAAAAAAATTAAAGTGCAAAAGAGTATTAACCCATTGTGAAATGACATGTTAAGAGATTTATAAAAATAGAAGTAGATTTTTCCTTTTAAATGTTATTTTCCCAAAGTCCAAACCATACTCTACCACTTTTCAAAGACCCATATATTAACTCAAGTTCTCAAATGGTTTTTGTTTCCTTAATAGAATTAGTTTAGTTGGGCTTGGCCCAAAAATAGTCCAATAAGATGAGTCTTGGTAAGGGTTATGGTGATCCCCCGGAGAAGATGTTAGACACCTCGGTATTAAATATCCGTAGAATACGGTTTATCTTCGAGTTCTATAGAATGTTTAAGGTTATAAATTGCTCAAAATTGTTTACGTTCCCGCAAAAAATTAATGTCATTCATTTCATCTCAAACTCAAAAAGGTTTTTGAAAAACTAGGAGTTAAATTCCACATAAATGGTTCATATATGGGTAATTTGTCAATCAATTTTCAGACTAAAAAAACATTCAAACTTGATTTGAGTAGAACTCTACTAGTTTCTAGTCCAATGAGTTGTCAAATATTCCTTATACATTTAAAAAAAAAATTAATGTCCAAAAGAGTATAACTCATTTTGAAATGACATGTTTAGAGCTTTTTAAAAATAGACGTAGATTTATCCTAATTTTTCATGTTATTTTCCGAAGTCCAAACAATACTCTACCAATTTTCAAAGACCCATATATTAACCGAAGTTCTCAAATGGTTTTGGTTTCCTTTAAAAAAATTATTTTGGGCTTGGCCCAAAAATAGTCCAAAAAGATGAGTCAAGGTAAGTGTTCTGGTGATTTACCGGGAAAAGTATTAGACACCCCGGTATTAGAGATTCGTAGAATACACTTGACCGTCGGGTTCTATAGAATGTTTAAGGTTATAATTTGCTCAAAATTGTTTACTTTCCCGCAAAAAATTCATGTCATTCATTTCATCTAAAACTCAGAAAGGTTTTTGAAATTCCACGTAAATGGCTCACATAAGGGTAATTTGTCAATCTATTTTCGACTAAAAGACTAAAAGAACATTTTCTAGTCCAATGAGTTGTCAAATATTCCTTATACATTTAAAAAAAAAATTAAAGTGCAAAAGAGTATTAACCCATTGTGAAATGACATGTTAAGAGATTTATAAAAATAGAAGTAGATTTTTCCTTTTAAATGTTATTTTCCCAAAGTCCAAACCATACTCTACCACTTTTCAAAGACCCATATATTAACTCAAGTTCTCAAATGGTTTTTGTTTCCTTAATAGAATTAGTTTAGTTGGGCTTGGCCCAAAAATAGTCCAATAAGATGAGTCTTGGTAAGGGTTATGGTGATCCCCCGGAGAAGATGTTAGACACCTCGGTATTAAATATCCGTAGAATACGGTTTATCTTCAGGTTCTATAGAATGTTTAAGGTTATAAATTGCTCAAAATTGTTTACGTTCCCGCAAAAAATTAATGTCATTCATTTCATCTCAAACTCAAAAAGGTTTTTGAAAAACTAGGAGTTAAATTCCACATAAATGGTTCATATATGGGTAATTTGTCAATCAATTTTCGACTAAAAAAACATTCAAACTTGATTTGAGTAGAACTCTACTAGTTTCTAGTCCAATGAGTTGTCAAATATTCCTTATACATTTAAAAAAAAAATTAATGTCCAAAAGAGTATAACTCATTTTGAAATGACATGTTTAGAGCTTTTTAAAAATAGACGTAGATTTATAATTTTTCATGTTATTTTCCCGAAGTCCAAACAATACTCTACCAATTTTCAAAGACCCATATATTAACTGAAGTTCTCAAATGGTTTTGGTTTCCTTTAAAAAAATTATTTTGGGCTTGGCCCAAAAATAGTCCAAAAAGATGAGTCAAGGTAAGTGTTCTGGTGATTTACCGGGAAAAGTATTAGACACCCCGGTATTAGAGATTCGTAGAATACACTTGACCGTCGGGTTCTATAGAATGTTTAAGGTTATAATTTGCTCAAAATTGTTTACTTTCCCGCAAAAAATTCATGTCATTCATTTCATCTAAAACTCAGAAAGGTTTTTGAAATTCCACGTAAATGGCTCACATAAGGGTAATTTGTCAATCTATTTTCTAAAAGACTAAAAGAACATTTTCTAGTCCAATGAGTTGTCAAATATTCCTTATACATTTAAAAAAAAAATTAAAGTGCAAAAGAGTATTAACCCATTGTGAAATGACATGTTAAGAGATTTATAAAAATAGAAGTAGATTTTTCCTTTTAAATGTTATTTTCCCAAAGTCCAAACCATACTCTACCACTTTTCAAAGACCCATATATTAACTCAAGTTCTCAAATGGTTTTTGTTTCCTTAATAGAATTAGTTTAGTTGGGCTTGGCCCAAAAATAGTCCAATAAGATGAGTCTTGGTAAGGGTTATGGTGATCCCCGGAGAAGATGTTAGACACCTCGGTATTAAATATCCGTAGAATACGGTTTATCTTCAGGTTCTATAGAATGTTTAAGGTTATAAATTGCTTAAAATTGTTTACGTTCCCGCAAAAAATTAATGTCATTCATTTCATCTCAAACTCAAAAAGGTTTTTGAAAAACTAGGAGTTAAATTCCACATAAATGGTTCATATATGGGTAATTTGTCAATCAATTTTCAGACTAAAAAAACATTCAAACTTGATTTGAGTAGAACTCTACTAGTTTCTAGTCCAATGAGTTGTCAAATATTCCTTATACATTTAAAAAAAAAATTAATGTCCAAAAGAGTATAACTCATTTTGAAATGACATGTTTAGAGCTTTTTAAAAATAGACGTAGATTTATCCTTTTTCATGTTATTTTCCCGAAGTCCAAACAATACTCTACCAATTTTCAAAGACCCATATATTAACTGAAGTTCTCAAATGGTTTTGGTTTCCTTTAAAAAAATTATTTTGGGCTTGGCCCAAAAATAGTCCAAAAAGATGAGTCAAGGTAAGTGTTCTGGTGATTTACCGGGAAAAGTATTAGACACCCCGGTATTAGAGATTCGTAGAATACACTTGACCGTCGGGTTCTATAGAATGTTTAAGGTTATAATTTGCTCAAAATTGTTTACTTTCCCGCAAAAAATTCATGTCATTCATTTCATCTAAAACTCGAAAGGTTTTTGAAATTCCACGTAAATGGCTCACATAAGGGTAATTTGTCAATCTATTTTCAGACTAAAAGAACATTTTCTAGTCCAATGAGTTGTCAAATATTCCTTATACATTTAAAAAAAAATTAAAGTGCAAAAGAGTATTAACCCATTGTGAAATGACATGTTAAGAGATTTATAAAAATAGAAGTAGATTTTTCCTTTTAAATGTTATTTTCCCAAAGTCCAAACCATACTCTACCACTTTTCAAAGACCCATATATTAACTCAAGTTCTCAAATGGTTTTTGTTTCCTTAATAGAATTAGTTTAGTTGGGCTTGGCCCAAAAATAGTCCAATAAGATGAGTCTTGGTAAGGGTTATGGTGATCCCCCGGAGAAGATGTTAGACACCTCGGTATTAAATATCCGTAGAATACGGTTTATCTTCGTGTTCTATAGAATGTTTAAGGTTATAAATTGCTCAAAATTGTTTACGTTCCCGCAAAAAATTAATGTCATTCATTTCATCTCAAACTCAAAAAGGTTTTTGAAAAACTAGGAGTTAAATTCCACATAAATGGTTCATATATGGGTAATTTGTCAATCAATTTTCAGACTAAAAAAACATTCAAACTTGATTTGAGTAGAACTCTACTAGTTTCTAGTCCAATGAGTTGTCAAATATTCCTTATACATTTAAAAAAAAAATTAATGTCCAAAAGAGTATAACTCATTTTGAAATGACATGTTTAGAGCTTTTTAAAAATAGACGTAGATTTATCCTTTTTCATGTTATTTTCCCGAAGTCCAAACAATACTCTACCAATTTTCAAAGACCCATATATTAATCTGAAGTTCTCAAATGGTTTTGGTTTCCTTTAAAAAAATTATTTTGGGCTTGGCCCAAAAATAGTCCAAAAAGATGAGTCAAGGTAAGTGTTTCGGTGATCCACCGGGAAAAGTATTAGACACCCCGGTATTAGAGATTCGTAGAATACACTTGACCGTCGGGTTCTATAGAATGTTTAAGGTTATAATTTGCTCAAAATTGTTTACTTTCCCGCAAAAAATTCATGTCATTCATTTCATCTAAAACTCAGAAAGGTTTTTGAAATTCCACGTAAATGGCTCATAAGGGTAATTTGTCAATCTATTTTCGTACTAAAAGACTCAAAAAAGAACATTTTCTAGTCCAATGAGTTGTCAAATATTCCTTATACATTTAAAAAAAAAATTAAAGTGCAAAAGAGTATTAACCCATTGTGAAATGACATGTTAAGAGATTTATAAAAATAGAAGTAGATTTTTCCTTTTAAATGTTATTTTCCCAAAGTCCAAACCATACTCTACCACTTTTCAAAGACCCATATATTAACTCAAGTTCTCAAATGGTTTTTGTTTCCTTAATAGAATTAGTTTAGTTGGGCTTGGCCCAAAAATAGTCCAATAAGATGAGTCTTGGTAAGGGTTATGGTGATCCCCCGGAGAAGATGTTAGACACCTCGGTATTAAATATCCGTAGAATACGGTTTATCTTCGTGTTCTATAGAATGTTTAAGGTTATAAATTGCTCAAAATTGTTTACGTTCCCGCAAAAAATTAATGTCATTCATTTCATCTCAAACTCAAAAAGGTTTTTGAAAAACTAGGAGTTAAATTCCACATAAATGGTTCATATATGGGTAATTTGTCAATCAATTTTCAGACTAAAAAACATTCAAACTTGATTTGAGTAGAACTCTACTAGTTTCTAGTCCAATGAGTTGTCAAATATTCCTTATACATTTAAAAAAAAAAATTAATGTCCAAAAGAGTATAACTCATTTTGAAATGACATGTTTAGAGCTTTTTAAAAATAGACGTAGATTTATCCTTTTTCATGTTATTTTCCCGAAGTCCAAACAATACTCTACCAATTTTCAAAGACCCATATATTAACCGAAGTTCTCAAATGGTTTTGGTTTCCTTTAAAAAAATTATTTTGGGCTTGGCCCAAAAATAGTCCAAAAAGATGAGTCAAGGTAAGTGTTCGGTGATCCACCGGGAAAAGTATTAGACACCCCGGTATTAGAGATTCGTAGAATACACTTGACCGTCGGGTTCTATAGAATGTTTAAGGTTATAATTTGCTCAAAATTGTTTACTTTCCCGCAAAAAATTCATGTCATTCATTTCATCTAAAACTCAGAAAGGTTTTTGAAATTCCACGTAAATGGCTCACATAAGGGTAATTTGTCAATCTATTTTCTAAAAGAACACTCAAACTTGAAAAGAACATTTTCTAGTCCAATGAGTTGTCAAATATTCCTTATACATTTAAAAAAAAAATTAAAGTGCAAAAGAGTATTAACCCATTGTGAAATGACATGTTAAGAGATTTATAAAAATAGAAGTAGATTTTTCCTTTTAAATGTTATTTTCCCAAAGTCCAAACCATACTCTACCACTTTTCAAAGACCCATATATTAACTCAAGTTCTCAAATGGTTTTTGTTTCCTTAATAGAATTAGTTTAGTTGGGCTTGGCCCAAAAATAGTCCAATAAGATGAGTCTTGGTAAGGGTTATGGTGATCCCCCGGAGAAGATGTTAGACACCTCGGTATTAAATATCCGTAGAATACGGTTTATCTTCGTGTTCTATAGAATGTTTAAGGTTATAAATTGCTCAAAATTGTTTACGTTCCCGCAAAAAATTAATGTCATTCATTTCATCTCAAACTCAAAAAGGTTTTTGAAAAACTAGGAGTTAAATTCCACATAAATGGTTCATATATGGGTAATTTGTCAATCAATTTTCAGACTAAAAAAACATTCAAACTTGATTTGAGTAGAACTCTACTAGTTTCTAGTCCAATGAGTTGTCAAATATTCCTTATACATTTAAAAAAAAAATTAATGTCCAAAAGAGTATAACTCATTTTGAAATGACATGTTTAGAGCTTTTTAAAAATAGACGTAGATTTATCCTTTTTCATGTTATTTTCCCGAAGTCCAAACAATACTCTACCAATTTTCAAAGACCCATATATTAACTGAAGTTCTCAAATGGTTTTGGTTTCCTTTAAAAAAATTATTTTGGGCTTGGCCCAAAAATAGTCCAAAAAGATGAGTCAAGGTAAGTGTTCTGGTGATTTACCGGGAAAAGTATTAGACACCCCGGTATTAGAGATTCGTAGAATACACTTGACCGTCGGGTTCTATAGAATGTTTAAGGTTATAATTTGCTCAAAATTGTTTACTTTCCCGCAAAAAATTCATGTCATTCATTTCATCTAAAACTCAAAAAGGTTTTTGAAATTCCACGTAAATGGCTCACATAAGGGTAATTTGTCAATCTATTTTCGGACTAAAAGACTCAAACTTGAAAGAACATTTTCTAGTCCAATGAGTTGTCAAATATTCCTTATACATTTAAAAAAAAAATTAAAGTGCAAAAGAGTATTAACCCATTGTGAAATGACATGTTAAGAGATTTATAAAAATAGAAGTAGATTTTTCCTTTTAAATGTTATTTTCCCAAAGTCCAAACCATACTCTACCACTTTTCAAAGACCCATATATTAACTCAAGTTCTCAAATGGTTTTTGTTTCCTTAATAGAATTAGTTTAGTTGGGCTTGGCCCAAAAATAGTCCAATAAGATGAGTCTTGGTAAGGGTTATGGTGATCCCCGGAGAAGATGTTAGACACCTCGGTATTAAATATCCGTAGAATACGGTTTATCTTCGTGTTCTATAGAATGTTTAAGGTTATAAATTGCTCAAAATTGTTTACGTTCCCGCAAAAAATTAATGTCATTCATTTCATCTCAAACTCAAAAAGGTTTTTGAAAAACTAGGAGTTAAATTCCACATAAATGGTTCATATATGGGTAATTTGTCAATCAATTTTCAGACTAAAAAAACATTCAAACTTGATTTGAGTAGAACTCTACTAGTTTCTAGTCCAATGAGTTGTCAAATATTCCTTATACATTTTTAAAAAAAAATTAATGTCCAAAAGAGTATAACTCATTTTGAAATGACATGTTTAGAGCTTTTTAAAAATAGACGTAGATTTATCCTTTTTCATGTTATTTTCCCGAAGTCCAAACAATACTCTACCAATTTTCAAAGACCCATATATTAACTGAAGTTCTCAAATGGTTTTGGTTTCCTTTAAAAAAATTATTTTGGGCTTGGCCCAAAAATAGTCCAAAAAGATGAGTCAAGGTAAGTGTTCGGTGATCCACCGGAAAAGTATTAGACACCCGGTATTAGAGATTCGTAGAATACACTTGACCTTCGGGTTCTATAGAATGTTTAAGGTTATAATTTGCTCAAAATTGTTTACTTTCCCGCAAAAAATTCATGTCATTCATTTCATCTAAAACTCAAAAGGTTTTTGAAATTCCACGTAAATGGCTCACATAAGGGTAATTTGTCAATCTATTTTCAGACTAAAAGAACACTCAAACTGAAAGAACTCTATTTTCTAGTCCAATGAGTTGTCAAATATTCCTTATACATTTAAAAAAAAAAATTAAAGTGCAAAAGAGTATTAACCCATTGTGAAATGACATGTTAAGAGATTTATAAAAATAGAAGTAGATTTTTCCTTTTAAATGTTATTTTCCCAAAGTCCAAACCATACTCTACCACTTTTCAAAGACCCATATATTAACTCAAGTTCTCAAATGGTTTTTGTTTCCTTAATAGAATTAGTTTAGTTGGGCTTGGCCCAAAAATAGTCCAATAAGATGAGTCTTGGTAAGGGTTATGGTGATCCCCGGAGAAGATGTTAGACACCTCGGTATTAAATATCCGTAGAATACGGTTTATCTTCGGTTCTATAGAATGTTTAAGGTTATAAATTGCTCAAAATTGTTTACGTTCCCGCAAAAAATTAATGTCATTCATTTCATCTCAAACTCAAAAAGGTTTTTGAAAAACTAGAGTTAAATTCCACATAAATGGTTCATATATGGGTAATTTGTCAATCAATTTTCGACTAAAAAAACATTCAAACTTGATTTGAGTAGAACTCTACTAGTTTCTAGTCCAATGAGTTGTCAAATATTCCTTATACATTTAAAAAAAAAAATTAATGTCCAAAAGAGTATAACTCATTTTGAAATGACATGTTTAGAGCTTTTTAAAAATAGACGTAGATTTATCCTTTTTCATGTTATTTTCCCGAAGTCCAAACAATACTCTACCAATTTTCAAAGACCCATATATTAACGAAGTTCTCAAATGGTTTTGGTTTCCTTTAAAAAAATTATTTTGGGCTTGGCCCAAAAATAGTCCAAAAAGATGAGTCAAGGTAAGTGTTCCGGTGATCCACCGGAAAAGTATTAGACACCCCGGTATTAGAGATTCGTAGAATACACTTGACCGTCGGGTTCTATAGAATGTTTAAGGTTATAATTTGCTCAAAATTGTTTACTTTCCCGCAAAAAATTCATGTCATTCATTTCATCTAAAACTCAAAAAGGTTTTTGAAATTCCACGTAAATGGCTCACATAAGGGTAATTTGTCAATCTATTTTCAGACTAAAAGAACACTCAAACTTGAAGTAGAACATTTTCTAGTCCAATGAGTTGTCAAATATTCCTTATACATTTTAAAAAAAAATTAAAGTGCAAAAGAGTATTAACCCATTGTGAAATGACATGTTAAGAGATTTATAAAAATAGAAGTAGATTTTTCCTTTTAAATGTTATTTTCCCAAAGTCCAAACCATACTCTACCACTTTTCAAAGACCCATATATTAACTCAAGTTCTCAAATGGTTTTTGTTTCCTTAATAGAATTAGTTTAGTTGGGCTTGGCCCAAAAATAGTCCAATAAGATGAGTCTTGGTAAGGGTTATGGTGATCCCCGGAGAAGATGTTAGACACCTCGGTATTAAATATCCGTAGAATACGGTTTATCTTCGTGTTCTATAGAATGTTTAAGGTTATAAATTGCTCAAAATTGTTTACGTTCCCGCAAAAAATTAATGTCATTCATTTCATCTCAAACTCAAAAAGGTTTTTGAAAAACTAGGAGTTAAATTCCACATAAATGGTTCATATATGGGTAATTTGTCAATCAATTTTCGACTAAAAAAACATTCAAACTTGATTTGAGTAGAACTCTACTAGTTTCTAGTCCAATGAGTTGTCAAATATTCCTTATACATTTAAAAAAAAAATTAATGTCCAAAAGAGTATAACTCATTTTGAAATGACATGTTTAGAGCTTTTTAAAAATAGACGTAGATTTATCCTTTTTCATGTTATTTTCCCGAAGTCCAAACAATACTCTACCAATTTTCAAAGACCCATATATTAACCGAAGTTCTCAAATGGTTTTGGTTTCCTTTAAAAAAATTATTTTGGGCTTGGCCCAAAAATAGTCCAAAAAGATGAGTCAAGGTAAGTGTTCTGGTGATCCACCGGGAAAAGTATTAGACACCCCGGTATTAGAGATTCGTAGAATACACTTGACCGTCGGGTTCTATAGAATGTTTAAGGTTATAATTTGCTCAAAATTGTTTACTTTCCCGCAAAAAATTCATGTCATTCATTTCATCTAAAACTCAAAAGGTTTTTGAAATTCCACGTAAATGGCTCACATAAGGGTAATTTGTCAATCTATTTTCAGACTAAAAGAACATTCAAACTTGATTTTAGTAGAATTCTACTAGTTTCTAGTCCAATGAGTTGTCAAATATTCCTTATACATTTAAAAAAAAAAAAATTAAAGTGCAAAAGAGTATTAACCCATTGTGAAATGACATGTTAAGAGATTTATAAAAATAGAAGTAGATTTTTCCTTTTAAATGTTATTTTCCCAAAGTCCAAACCATACTCTACCACTTTTCAAAGACCCATATATTAACTCAAGTTCTCAAATGGTTTTTGTTTCCTTAATAGAATTAGTTTAGTTGGGCTTGGCCCAAAAATAGTCCAATAAGATGAGTCTTGGTAAGGGTTATGGTGATCCCCCGGAGAAGATGTTAGACACCTCGGTATTAAATATCCGTAGAATACGGTTTATCTTCAGGTTCTATAGAATGTTTAAGGTTATAAATTGCTCAAAATTGTTTACGTTCCCGCAAAAAATTAATGTCATTCATTTCATCTCAAACTCAAAAAGGTTTTTGAAAAACTAGGAGTTAAATTCCACATAAATGGTTCATATATGGGTAATTTGTCAATCAATTTTCGACTAAAAAACATTCAAACTTGATTTGAGTAGAACTCTACTAGTTTCTAGTCCAATGAGTTGTCAAATATTCCTTATACATTTAAAAAAAAAAATTAATGTCCAAAAGAGTATAACTCATTTTGAAATGACATGTTTAGAGCTTTTTAAAAATAGACGTAGATTTATCCTTTTTCATGTTATTTTCCCGAAGTCCAAACAATACTCTACCAATTTTCAAAGACCCATATATTAACGAAGTTCTCAAATGGTTTTGGTTTCCTTTAAAAAAATTATTTTGGGCTTGGCCCAAAAATAGTCCAAAAAGATGAGTCAAGGTAAGTGTTCGGTGATCCACCGGAGAAAAGTATTAGACACCCCGGTATTAAGGATTCGTAGAATACACTTGACCTTCGGGTTCTATAGAATGTTTAAGGTTATAAAATTTGCTCAAAATTATTTACTTTCCCGCAAAAAATTAATGTCATTCATTTCATCTCAAACTCAAAAAGGTTTTTGAAATTCCACCTAAATGGTTCACATAAGGGTAATTTGTCAATCTATTTTCAGACTAAAAGAACACTCAAACTTGATTTGAGTAGAACTCTACTAGTTTCTAGTCCAATGAGTTGTCAAATATTCCTTATACATTTTTTTAAAAAAAAAATTAAAGTGCAAAAGAGTATTAACTCATTTTGAAATGACATGTTTAAGAGATTTATAAAAATAGAAGTAGATTTTTCCTTTTAAATGTTATTTTCCCAAAGTCCAAACCATACTCTACCACTTTTCAAAGACCCATATATTAACTCAAGTTCTCAAATGGTTTTTGTTTCCTTAAAGAATTATTTTAGTTGGGCTTGGCCCAAAAATAGTCCAAAAAGATGAGTCTAGGTAAGGGTTATGGTGATCCCCGGAGAAGATGTTAGACACCTCGGTATTAAATATCGTAGAATACGGTTTACCTTCGGTTCTATAGAATGTTTAAGGTTATAAATTGCTCAAAATTGTTTACGTTCCCGCAAAAAATTAATGTCATTCATTTCATCTCAAACTCAAAAAGGTTTTTGAAAAACTAGGAGTTAAATTCCACATAAATGGTTCATATATGGGTAATTTGTCAATCAATTTTCAGACTAAAAGAACATTCAAACTTGATTTGAGTAGAACTCTACTAGTTTCTAGTCCAATGAGTTGTCAAATATTCCTTATACATTTTAAAAAAAAAATTAATGTCCAAAAGAGTATAACTCATTTTGAAATGACATGTTTAGAGCTTTTTAAAAATAGACGTAGATTTATCCTTTTTCATGTTATTTTCCGAAGTCCAAACAATACTCTACCAATTTTCAAAGACCCATATATTAACTGAAGTTCTCAAATGGTTTTGGTTTCCTTTAAAAAAATTATTTTGGGCTTGGCCCAAAAATAGTCCAAAAAGATGAGTCAAGGTAAGTGTTCTGGTGATCCCATAGGAAAAGTATTAGACACCCCGGTATTAAGGATTCGTAGAATACACTTGACCTTCGGGTTCAATAGAATGTTTAAGGTTATAAAATGCTCAAAATTATTTACTTTCCCGCAAAAAATTAATGTCATTCATTTCATCTCAAACTCAAAAAGGTTTTTGAAATTCCACGTAAATGGCTCACATAAGGGTAATTTGTCAATCTATTTTCAGACTAAAAGAACCTTCAAACTTGATTTTAGTAGAATTCTACTAGTTTCTAGTCCAATGAGTTGTCAAATATTCCTTATACATTTAAAAAAAAAATTAAAGTGCAAAAGAGTATTAACCCATTGTGAAATGACATGTTAAGAGATTTATAAAAATAGAAGTAGATTTTTCCTTTTAAATGTTATTTTCCCAAAGTCCAAACCATACTCTACCACTTTTCAAAGACCCATATATTAACTCAAGTTCTCAAATGGTTTTTGTTTCCTTAATAGAATTAGTTTAGTTGGGCTTGGCCCAAAAATAGTCCAATAAGATGAGTCTTGGTAAGGGTTATGGTGATCCCCCGGAGAAGATGTTAGACACCTCGGTATTAAATATCGTAGAATACGGTTTATCTTCGGTTCTATAGAATGTTTAAGGTTATAAATTGCTCAAAATTGTTTACGTTCCCGCAAAAAATTAATGTCATTCATTTCATCTCAAACTCAAAAAGGTTTTGAAAAACTAGGAGTTAAATTCCACATAAATGGTTCATATATGGGTAATTTGTCAATCAATTTTCAGACTAAAAAACATTCAAACTTGATTTGAGTAGAACTCTACTAGTTTCTAGTCCAATGAGTTGTCAAATATTCCTTATACATTTAAAAAAAAAAATTAATGTCCAAAAGAGTATAACTCATTTTGAAATGACATGTTTAGAGCTTTTTAAAAATAGACGTAGATTTATCCTTTTTCATGTTATTTTCCCGAAGTCCAAACAATACTCTACCAATTTTCAAAGACCCATATATTAACTCAAGTTCTCAAATGGTTTTGGTTTCCTTTAAAAAAATTATTTTGGGCTTGGCCCAAAAATAGTCCAAAAAGATGAGTCAAGGTAAGTGTTCGGTGATCCACCGGGAAAAGTATTAGACACCCCGGTATTAAGGATTCGTAGAATACACTTGACCTTCGGGTTCTATAGAATGTTTAAGGTTATAATTTGCTCAAAATTATTTACTTTCCCGCAAAAAATTCATGTCATTCATTTCATCTAAAACTCAAAAAGGTTTTTGAAATTCCACCTAAATGGCTCACATAAGGGTAATTTGTCAATCTATTTTCAGACTAAAAGAACCTTCAAACTTGATTTGAGTAGAACTCTACTAGTTTCTAGTCCAATGAGTTGTCAAATATTCCTTATACATTTAAAAAAAAAATTAAAGTGCAAAAGAGTATTAACCCATTGTGAAATGACATGTTAAGAGATTTATAAAAATAGAAGTAGATTTTTCCTTTTAAATGTTATTTTCCCAAAGCCCAAACCATACTCTACCACTTTTCAAAGACCCATATATTAACTCAAGTTCTCAAATGGTTTTTGTTTCCTTAATAGAATTAGTTTAGTTGGGCTTGGCCCAAAAATAGTCCAATAAGATGAGTCTTGGTAAGGGTTATGGTGATCCCCCGGAGAAGATGTTAGACACCTCGGTATTAAATATCCGTAGAATACGGTTTATCTTCAGGTTCTATAGAATGTTTAAGGTTATAAATTGCTCAAAATTGTTTACGTTCCCGCAAAAAATTAATGTCATTCATTTCATCTCAAACTCAAAAAGGTTTTTGAAAAACTAGGAGTTAAATTCCACATAAATGGTTCATATATGGGTAATTTGTCAATCAATTTTCAGACTAAAAAAACATTCAAACTTGATTTGAGTAGAACTCTACTAGTTTCTAGTCCAATGAGTTGTCAAATATTCCTTATACATTTAAAAAAAAAAATTAATGTCCAAAAGAGTATAACTCATTTTGAAATGACATGTTTAGAGCTTTTTAAAAATAGACGTAGATTTATCCTTTTTCATGTTATTTTCCCGAAGTCCAAACAATACTCTACCAATTTTCAAAGACCCATATATTAACTGAAGTTCTCAAATGGTTTTGGTTTCCTTTAAAAAAATTATTTTGGGCTTGGCCCAAAAATAGTCCAAAAAGATGAGTCAAGGTAAGTGTTCTGGTGATCCACCGGGAAAAGTATTAGACACCCCGGTATTAAGGATTCGTAGAATGCAGTTGACCTTCGGGTTCAATAGAATGTTTAAGGTTATAAAATGCTCAAAATTATTTACTTTCCCGCAAAAAATTAATGTCATTCATTTCATCTCAAACTCAAAAAGGTTTTTGAAATTCCACCTAAATGGTTCATATATGAGTAATTTGCCAATCTATTTTCAGACTAAAAGAACACTCAAACTTGATTTGAGTAGAACTCTACTAGATTCTAGTCCAATGGGTTGTCAAATATTCCTTATACATTTTTTTTAAAAAAAATAATGTTCAAAAGAGTATAACTCATTTTGAAATGACATGTTTAATGCTTTTTCAAAATAGAAGTAGATTTTTCCTTTTTCATGCTATTTTCTCGAAGGCCAAACCAGACTCTACCACTTTTCAAAGACCCATATATTAACTCCAGTTCTCAAATATTTTTGGTTTTCTTTAAAGGAATTATTTTAGTTGGGCATTGCCCAAAAATAGTCCAAAAAGATGAGTCTAGATAAGGGTTCTGGTGATTCCGGGGAAGATGTTAGACACTCCGGTATTACGGATTCGTAGAATACGGTTTACCTTCAGGTTCTATAGAATGTTTAAGGTTATAAATTGCTCAAAATTGTTTGCTTTCCCGCAAAAAGTTCTTGTCGTTCAATATATCTCACACACAAAAAAGTTTTTGAAAACCAAGTAGTTAAATTCCACCTAAATGGTTCACATAAGGGTAATTTGTCAATCTATTTTCAGACTAAAAGAACACTCAAACTTAATTTTAGTGGAACTCTACTAGTTTCTAGTCCAATGAGTTGTCAAATATTCCTTATACATATTTTAAATTTTTTTAATGTCCAAAAGATTATAACTAATTTCGAAATGACAGGTTTAGAGATTTTTTAAAATAGATGTAGATTTTTCCTTTTTCATTCTATTTTCCCTAAGGCCAAACCAGACTCTACCACTTTTCAAAGACCCATATATTAACTCAAGTTCTCAAATAGGTTTTGTTTCCTTTGAAAGAATTATTTTAGTTGGACTTGGCCCAAAAATAGTCCAAAAATTGAGTCAAGGTAAGGGTTCTGGTGATCCCCGGAGAAGGTGTTAGACACCCCGTTATTAAGGATTCGTAGAATACTGTTTACCTTCAGGTTCTATCGAATGTTTAAGGTTATAAATTGCTCAAAATTATTTACGTTCCCGCAAAAAATTTATGTCATTCATTATATCTCAAACTCAAAAAGGTTATTTTGAAATTCCACCTAAATGGTTCACATAGTAATTTGTCAATCTATTTTCGACTAAAAGAGCACTCAAACTTGATTTTAGTAGAACTCTACTAGTTTCTATTTCAATGAGTTGTCAAATATTTCTGATACATTTTTTCAATTTATTTGATGTCCAAAAGAGTATAACTCATTTTGAAATGACATGTTTAGAGCTTTATAAAAATAGAAGTAGCCCAAAGGCCAAAACATACTCTACCACTTTCAAAGACCCATATATTAACTCAAGTTCTCAAATTGTTTTTGTTTCCTCTGAAAGAATTATTTTAGTTGGGCTAGGCCCAAAAATAGTCCAAAACGATGAGTCTAGGTAAGGGTTCTAGTGGTCCCCGGGAAAGGTATTAGACACCCCGGTATTAAGGATTCGTAGAATACGGTTGACCTTCGGGTTCTATAGAATGTTTAAGGTTATAATTTGCTCACAATTGTTTACATTCCCGCAAAATATTCATGTCATTCATTTCATCTCAAACTCAAAATATTTTTGAAATTCCACCTAAATGGTTCAATTATGAGTAATTTGCCAATCTATTTTAGACTTAAAGAACACTCAAACTTGATTTGAGTAGAACTCTACTAGTTTCTAGTCCAATGGGTTGTCAAATATTCCTTATACATTTTTAAAAAAAAATTAATGTCCAAAAGAGTAACTCATTTTGAAATGACATGTCTAAAGCTTTTTCAAAATAGAAATAGATTTTTCCTTTTTCATGCTATTTTCTCAAAGGCAAAACCAGACTCTACCACTTTTCAAAGACCCATATATTAACTGAAGTTTTCAAATATTTTTGGTTTCCTTTAAAGGAATTATTTTAGTTGGGCTTGGCCCAAAAATAGTCCAAAAAGATGAGTCTTGGTAAGGGTTATGGTGATCCCCCGGAGAAGATGTTAAACACCCCGGTATTAAATATCCGTAGAATACGGTTTACCTTCAGGTTCTATTGAATGTTCAAGGTTATAAACTGCTCAAAATTGTTTACGTTCCCGCTAAAAATTCATGTCATTCATTATATCTCAAACTCAAAAAGGTTTTTGAAATTCCACCTAAATGGTTCATATAAGGAGTAAATTTTCAATCATTTTCACTAAAAGGTTCAAACTTGATTTAGTAGAACTCTAAGTTTCTGTCCAATGAGTTGTCAAATATTTCTGATACATTTTTTCAATTTATTTGATGTCCAAAAGAGTATAACTCATTTTGAAATGACATGTTTAGAGCTTTATAAAAATAGAAGTAGATTTTTCCTTTTTCATGCTATTTTCCCAAAGGCCAAACCATACTCTACCACTTTTCAAAGACCCATATATTAACTCAAGTTCTCAAATGGTTTTTGTTTCCTTTAAAAAAAATATTTTAGTTGGGCTTGGCCCAAAAATAATCCAAAAAAATGAGTCAAGGTAAGGGTTCTGGTGATCTCCGGAGAAGGTGTTAGACACCCCGGTATTAAGGATTCGTAGAATGCAGTTGACCTTCGGGTTCAATAGAATGTTTAAGGTTATAAAATGCTCAAAATTATTTACTTTCCCGCAAAAAATTAATGTCATTCATTTCATCTCAAACTCAAAAAGGTTTTTGAAATTCCACCTAAATGGTTCATATATGAGTAATTTGCCAATCTATTTTCAGACTAAAAGAACACTCAAACTTGATTTGAGTAGAACTCTACTAGTTTCTAGCCCAATGCGTTGTCAAATATTCCTTATACATTTTTAAAAAAAAATTAATGTCCAAAAGAGTATAACTCATTTTGAAATGACATGTTTATTGCTTTTTCAAAATAGAAATAGATTTTTCCTTTTTCATGCTATTTTCCTGAAGCCCAAACCAGGCTCTACCACTTTTCAAAGACCCATATATTAACTCAAGTTCTCAAATAGTTTAGGTTTCCTTTAAAAGAGTTATTTTAGTTGGGCTTGCCCAAAAATAGAGCAAAAAGATGAGTCAAGGTAATGGTTCTGGTGGTCTACGGGGAAGGTATTAGACACCCCGGTGTTAAGGATTCGTAGAATACGGTTGACCTGCGGGTTCTATAGAATGTTTAAGGTTATATCAAAATTATTTACTTTGCAAAAAATTAATGTCATTCATTTCATCTCAAACTCAAAATGGATTTTGAAATTCCACCTAAATGGTTCATAAATGGGTAATTTTTCAATCTATTTTAAGACAAAAAGAACACTCAAACTTGATTTGAGTAGAACTCTACAAGTTTCTAGTCCAATGGGTTTTCAAATATTCCTTATACATTCTTAAACAAAAATTAATGTCCAAAAGAGTAACTCATTTTTAAATGACATGTTTAAAGCTTTTTCAAAATAGAAATAGATATTTCCTTATTCATGCTATTTTCTCAAAGGCAAAACCAAACTCTACCACTTTTCAAAGACCCATATATTAACTCAAGTTCTCAAATGGTTTTGGTTTCCTTTAAAGAATTATTTTAGTTGGGCTTGGCCCAAAAATAGTCCAAAAAGATGAGTCTTGGTAAGGGTTATGGTGATCCCCCGGAGAAGATGTTAGACACCCCGGTATTAAAGATTCGTAGAATACGATTTACCTTCAGGTTCTATAGAATGTTTAAGGTTATAAATTGCTCAAAATTGTTTACGTTCCCGCAAAAAATTAATGTCATTCATTATATCTCAAACTCAAAAAGGTTTTCGAAAACCAAGGAGTAAAATTCCACATAAATGGTTCACATATGGGTAATTTGTCAATCTATTTTCAGACTAAAAGAACACTCAAACTTGATTTGAGTAGAACTCTACTAGTTTCTAGTCCAATGAGTTGTCAAATATTCCTTATACATTTTTAAAATTTATTTGATGTCCAAAAGAGTATAACTCATTTTGAAATGACATGTTTAGAGCTTTTTAAAAATAGAAGTAGATTTTTCCTTTTTCATGCTATTTTCATGAAGGCCAAACCATACTCTACCACTTTTCAAAGACCCATATATTAACTCAAGTTCTCAAATGGTTTTTGTTTCCTTTAAAAGAATTATTTTAGTTGGGCTTGGCCCAAAAATAGTCCAAAAAGATGAGTCAAGGTAAGGGTTCTGGTGATCCCCGGAGAAGGTGTTAGACACCCCGGTATTAAGGATTCGTAGAATACGGTTGACCTTCGGGTTCAATAGAATGTTTAAGGTTATAAAATGCTCAAAATTATTTACTTTCCCGCAAAAAATTAATGTCATTCATTTCATCTCAAACTCAAAAAGGTTTTTGAAATTCCACCTAAATGGTTCATATATGAGTAATTTGCCAATCTATTTTCAGACTAAAAGAACACTCAAACTTGATTTGAGTAGAACTCTACTAGTTTCTAGTCCAATGGGTTGTCAAATATTCCTTATACATTTAAAAAAAAATTAATGTCCAAAAGAGTATAACTCATTTTGAAATGACATGTTTAAAGCTTTTTCAAAATAGAAATAGATTTTTCCCTTTTCATGCTATTTTCTAAAAGGCCAAACCAGACTCTACCACTTTTCAAAGACCCATATATTAACTCAAGTTCTCAAATGGTTTTGGTTTCCTTTAAAAGAATTATTTTAGTTGGGCTTGGCCCAAAAATAGTCCAAAAGTTGAGTCAAGGTAAGGGTTCTGGTGATCCCCGGAGAAGATGTTAGACACCCCGGTATTAAGGATTCGTAGAATACGGTTGACCTTCGGGTTCTATAGAATGTTTAAGGTTATAAATTGCTCAAAATTGTTTACTTTCCCGCAAAAAATTAATGTCATTCATTTATCTCAAACAAAAAGGTTTTTTGAAATTCCACCTAAATGGTTCATATATGGGTAATTTGTCAAT
This sequence comes from Anisodus tanguticus, assembly GCA_034509755.1. Lineage (NCBI taxonomy): Eukaryota > Viridiplantae > Streptophyta > Magnoliopsida > Solanales > Solanaceae > Anisodus > Anisodus tanguticus. Next base: position 19,005,923 of record CM067548.1, read on the forward strand.
CTATTTTTTAGACTAAAAGAACACTCAAACTTGATTTGAGTAGAACTCTACTAGTTTCTAGTCCAATGAGTTGTCAAATATTCCTTATACATATTTTAAAAAAATTAATGTCCAAAAGAGTATAACTCATTTTGAAATGACATGTTTAGAGCTTTTTCAAAATAGAAGTAGATTTTTCCTTTTTCATGCTATTTTCACGAAGGCCAAACCAGACTCTACCACTTTTCAAAGACCCATATATTAACTCAAGTTCTCAAATGGTTTTGTTTCCTTTAAAAGAATTATTTTAGTTGGGCTTGGCCCAAAAATAGTCCAAAAAAATGAGTCAAGGTAAGGGTTCTGGTGATCCCCGGAGAAGGTGTTAGACACCCGTATTAAGGATTCGTAGAATACGATTGACCTTCGGTTCTATAGAATGTTTAAGGTTATAAAATTGCTCAAAATTATTTACTTTCCCGCAAAAAATTAATGTCATTCATTTCATCTCAAACTCAAAAAGGTTTTTGAAATTCCACCTAAATGGTTCACATAAGGGTAATTTGTCAATCTATTTTCAGACTAAAAGAACACTCAAACTTGATTTTAGTAGAACTCTACTAGTTTCTAGTCCAATGAGTTGTCAAATATTCCTTATACATTTTTAAAAAAAAATTAATGTCCAAAAGAGTATAACTCATTTTGAAATGACATGTTTAGAGCTTTTTAAAAATAGAAGTAGATTTTTCCTTTTTCATGCTATTTTCTCGAAGGCCAAACCATACTCTACCACTTTTCAAAGACCCATATATTAACTCAAGTTCTCAAATGGTTTTTGTTTCCTTTAAAAGAATTATTTTAGTTGGGCTTGGCCCAAAAATAGTCCAAAACGATGAGTCAAGGTAAGGGTTCTGGTGATCCCCGGAGAAGGTGTTAGACACCCGGTATTAAGGATTCGTAGAATACGGTTGACCTTCGGTTCTATAGAATGTTTAAGGTTATAATTTGCTCAAAATTGTTTACTTTCCCGCAAAATATTAATGTCATTCATTTCATCTCAAACTCAAAAAGGTTTTTGAAATTCCACCTAAATGGTTCATATATGAGTAATTTGTCAATCTATTTTAGACTAAAAGAACACTCAAACTTGATTTGAGTAGAACTCTACTAGTTTCTAGTCCAATGGTTGTCAAATATTCCTTATACATTTAAAAAAAAAATTAATGTCCAAAAGAGTATAACTCATTTTGAAATGACATGTTTAGAGCTTTTTCAAAATAGAAGTAGATTTTTCCTTTTTCATGCTATTTTCTCGAAGGCCAAACCAGACTCTACCACTTTTCAAAGACCCATATATTAACTCAAGTTCTCAAATGGTTTTTGGTTTCCTTTAAAAGAATTATTTTAGTTGGGCTTGGCCCAAAAATAGTCCAAAAAGATGAGTCAAGGTAAGGGTTATGGTGATCCCCCGGAGAAGGTGTTAGACACCCGGTATTAAGGATTCGTAGAATACGATTGACCTTCGGTTCTATAGAATGTTTAAGGTTATAAAATGCTCAAAATTATTTACTTTCCCGCAAAAAATTAATGTCATTCATTTCATCTCAAACTCAAAAGGTTTTTGAAATTCCACCTAAATGGTTCATATATGGGTAATTTGCCAATCTATTTTCGGACTAAAAGAACACTCAAACTTGATTTGAGTAGAACTCTACTAGTTTCTAGTCCAATGAGATTGTCAAATATTCCTTATACATTTTAAAAAAAATTTAATGTCCAAAAGAGTATAACTCATTTTGAAATGACATGTTTAGAGCTTTTTAAAAATAGAAGTAGATTTTTCCTTTTTCATGCTATTTTCTCGAAGGCCAAACCATACTCTACCACTTTTCAAAGACCCATATATTAACTCAAGTTCTCAAATGGTTTTTGTTTCCTTTAAAAGAATTATTTTAGTTGGGCTTGGCCCAAAAAAATATCCAAAACGATGAGTCAAGGTAAGGGTTCTCGGTGATCCCCCGGAGAAGTTGTTAAACACCCCGGTATTAAGGATTCGTAGAATACGGTTGACCTTAGGGTTCAATAAAATGTTTAAGGTTATAAAATACTCAAAATTATTTACTTTCCGGCAAAAAATTAATGTCATTCATTTCATCTCAAACTCAAAAGGTTTTTGAAATTCCACCTAAATGGTTCATATATGAGTAATTTGCCAATCTATTTTCGGACTAAAAGAACACTCAAACTTGATTTGAGTAGAACTCTACTAGTTTCTAGTCCAATGAGTTGTCAAATATTCCTTATACATTTTAAAAAAAATTAATGTCCAAAAGAGTATAACTCATTTTGAAATGACATGTTTAGAGCTTTTTAAAAATAGAAGTAGATTTTTCCTTTTTCATGCTATTTTCACGAAGACCCAAACCAGACTCTACCACTTTTCAAAGACCCATATATTAACTCAAGTTCTCAAATGGTTTTGGTTTCCTTTAAAAGAATTATTTTAGTTGGGCTTGGCCCAAAAATAGTCCAAAAAGATGAGTCAAGGTAAGGGTTCGGTGATCCCGGAGAAGGTGTTAGACACCCGGTATTAAGGATTCGTAGAATACGTTGACCTTCGGTTCTATAGAATGTTTAAGGTTATAATTTGCTCAAAATTGTTTACTTTCCCGCAAAAAATTAATGTCATTCATTTCATCTCAAACTCAAAAAGGTTTTTGAAATTCCACCTAAATGGTTCATATATGGGTAATTTTTCAATCTATTTTCGACTAAAAGAACACTCAAACTTGATTTGAGTAGAACTCTACTAGTTTCTAGTCCAATGGGTTGTCAAATATTCCTTATACATTTTAAAAAAAAATTAATGTCCAAAAGAGTATAACTCATTTTGAAATGACATGTTTAGAGCTTTTTAAAAATAGAAGTAGATTTTTCCTTTTTCATGCTATTTTCTCGAAGGCCAAACCAGACTCTACCACTTTTCAAAGACCCATATATTAACTCAAGTTCTCAAATGGTTTTGTTTTCCTATAAAAGAATTATTTTAGTTGGGCTTGGCCCAAAAATAGTCCAAAAAGTTGAGTCAAGGTAAGGGTTCTGGTGATCCCCGGAGAAGGTGTTAGACACCCGGTATTAAGGATTCGTAGAATACGATTGACCTTCGGTTCTATAGAATGTTTAAGGTTATAAATTGCTCAAAATTATTTACTTTCCCGCAAAAATTAATGTCATTCATTTCATCTCAAACTCAAAAGGTTTTTGAAATTCCACCTAAATGGTTCATATATGGGTAATTTTTCAATCTATTTTCGACTAAAAGAACACTCAAACTTGATTTGAGTAGAACTCTACTAGTTTCTAGTCCAATGAGTTGTCAAATATTCCTTATACATTTTTAAAAAAAAAATTAAGTCCAAAAGAGTATAACTCATTTTGAAATGACATGTTTAGAGCTTTTTAAAAATAGAAGTAGATTTTTCCTTTTTCATGCTATTTTCACGAAGGCCAAACCAGACTCTACCACTTTTCAAAGACCCATATATTAACTCAAGTTCTCAAATGGTTTTTGTTACCTTAAAAGAATTATTTTAGTTGGGCTTGGCCCAAAAATATCCAAAAAGATGAGTCAAGGTAAGGGTTCTGGTGATCCCCGGAGAAGGTGTTAGACACCCCGGTATTAAGGATTCGTAGAATACGATTGACCTTCGATTCTATAGAATGTTTAAGGTTATAAAATGCTCAAAATTATTTACTTTCCCGCAAAAAATTAATGTCATTCATTTCATCTCAAACTCAGAAAGGTTTTTGAAATTCCACCTCAATGGTTCATATATGAGTTATTTGCCAATCTATTTTCAGACTAAAAGAACACTCAAACTTGATTTGAGTAGAACTCTACTAGTTTCTAGTCCAATGGATTGTCAAATATTCCTTATACATTTTAAAGAAAAATTTAATGTCCAAAAGAGTATAACTCATTTTGAAATGACATGTTTAGAGCTTTTTCAAAATAGAAGTAGAATTTTCCTTTTTCATGCTATTTTCTCGAAGGCCAAACCTAGACTCTACAATTTTTCAAACACTCGTATATTAACTCAGGTTCTCAAATGGTTTTGGTTTCCTTTAAAAGAAATATTTTAGTTGGGCTTGGCCCAAAAATAGTCCAAAACGATGAGTCAAGGTAAGGGTTCTGGTGGTCCCCGGGAAGGTATGTTAGACACCCAGGTATTACGGATTCGTAGAATAAAGTTGACCTTCGGGTTCTATAGAATGTTTAAGGTTAGAATTTGCTCACAATTGTTTACTTTCCCGCAAAATATTAATGTCATTCATTTCATCTCAAACTCAAATTATTTTTGACATTCCACCTAAATGGTTCATATATGGGTAATTTTTCAATCCATTTTCAGACTAAAAGAACATTCAAACTTGATTTGAGTAGAACTCTACTAGTTTCTAGTCCTATGAGTTGTCAAATATTCCTTATACATTTTTAAAAACTAATTAAAGTCCAAAAGAGTATAACTCATTTTGAAATGACATGTTTAGAGCTTTTTAAAAATAGAAGTAGATTTTTCCTTCTTCATGCTATTTTCACGAAGACCCAACCAGACTCTACCGCTTTTCAAAGACCTAATATTAACTCAAGTTCTCAAATGGTTTTTGTTACCTTCAAAAGAATTATTTTAGTTGGGCTTGGCCCAAAAAATTGAGTCAAGGTAAGGGTTCTGGTGATCCACCGGAGAAGGTGTTAGACACTCCGGTATTAAGGATTCGTAGAATACGATTGACCTTCGATTCTATAGAATGTTTAAGGTTATAAAATGCTCAAAATTATTTACTTTCCCGCAAAAAATTAATGTCATTCATTTCATCTCAAACTCAGAAAGGTTTTTGAAATTCCACCTCAATGGTTCATATATGAGTTATTTGCCAATCTATTTTCAGACTAAAAGAACACTCAAACTTGATTTGAGTAGAACTCTACTAGTTTCTAGTCCAATGGATTGTCAAATATTCCTTATACATTTTAAAGAAAAATTTAATGTCCAAAAGAGTATAACTCATTTTGAAATGACATGTTTAGAGCTTTTTAAAAATAGAAGTAGATTTTTCCTTTTTCATGCTATTTTCTCGAAGGCCAAACCTAGACTCTCCAATTTTTCAAACACTCGTATATTAACTCAGGTTCTCAAATGGTTTTGGTTTCCTTTAAAAGAAATATTTTAGTTGGGCTTGGCCCAAAAATAGTCCAAAAAACGATGAGTCAAGGTAAGGGTTCGGTGGTCCCCGGGAAGGTATTAGACACCCGGTATTAAGGATTCGTAGAATAAGTTGACCTTCGGGTTCTATAGAATGTTTAAGGTTAGAATTTGCTCACAATTGTTTACTTTCCCGCAAAATATTAATGTCATTCATTTCATCTCAAACTCAAAAATTTTTGAAATTCCACCTAAATGGTTCATATATGGGTAATTTTTCAATCTATTTTCGACTAAGAAGACATTCAAACTTGATTTGAGTAGAACTCTACTAGTTTCTAGTCCAATGAGTTGTCAAATATTCCTTATACATTTTTAAAAAATAATTAAAGTCCAAAAGAGTATAACTCATTTTGAAATGACATGTTTAGAGCTTTTTAAAAATAGAAGTAGATTTTTCCTTCTTCATGCTATTTTCACGAAGGCCAAACCAGACTCTACCACTTTTCAAAGACCCATATATTAACTCAAGTTCTCAAATGGTTTTTGTTTCCTTTAAAAGAATTATTTTAGTTGGGCTTGGCCCAAAAATAGTCCAAAAAGATGAGTCAAGGTAAGGGTTCGGTGATCCATAGGAGAAGGTGTTAGACACTCCGGTATTAAGGATTCGTTGAATACGATTGACCTTCGATTCTATAGAATGTTTAAGGTTATAAAATGCTCAAAATTATTTACTTTCCCGCAAAAAATTAATGTCATTCATTTCATCTCAAACTCAAAAAGGTTTTTGAAATTCCACCTAAATGGTTCATATATGAGTAATTTTGCCAATCTATTTTCGGACTAAAAGAACACTCAAACTTGATTTGAGTAGAACTCTACTAGTTTCTAGTCCAATGAGTTGTCAAATATTCCTTATACATTTTAAAAAAAAATTAATGTCCAAAAGAGTATAACTCATTTTGAAATGACATGTTTAGAGCTTTTTAAAAATAGAAGTAGATTTTTCCTTTTTCATGCTATTTTCTCGAAGGCCAAACCTAGACTCTACCACTTTTCAAAGACCCATATATTAACTCAAGTTCTCAAATTGTTTTGGTTTCTTTTAAAAGAATTATTTTAGTTGGGCTTGGCCCAAAAATAGTCCAAAAAGATGAGTCAAGGTAAGGGTTTGATTTTCGAGTAAACTCAACTAGTTTCTAGTCCAATGAGTTGTTTAAATATTCTCTTATACATTTTCAAAATTTAAAGTCCAGTAATATTTACTCATTTTTAAATGACATGTTTCAAAGCTTTAGACCAAACTCTACCATTTTTCAAAGACACATATATTAACTCAAGTTCTCAAATGTTTTGGTTTACCACTTTAAAAGAATATATTTTAGTTGGCTTGGCCTTTAAAAAAATAGTCCAAAAAGATGAGTCTAATGCAGGTAAGGGTGATCCCCCGAGAAGATGTTAGACACACCCGTATTAAATATCCGTAGAATACGAGTTTACCTTCGGTGTTCTATAGAATGTTTAAGGTTATAAATTCGCTCAAAATTGTTTATGTTCCCGCAAAAAATTAATGTCATTCATTATATCTCACACTCAAAAAGGTTTTTGAAAACCAAGTAGTAAAATTCCACCTAAATGGTTCACATAAGGGTAATTTGTCAATCTATTTACATACTAAAAGAACACTCAAACTTGATTTTAGCAGAACTCTACTAGTTTCTAGTCCAATGAGTTGTCAAATATTCCTATACATTTTTAAAAAAAAATTAATGTCCAAAAGAGTATAACTCATTTTGAAATGACATGTTTAGAGCTTTTTAAAAATAGAAGTAGATTTTTCCTTTTTCATGCTATTTTCCCGAAGGCCAAACCAATACTCTACCATTGTGCCGGAAGTGGCATCATCTAGATGTTTTACGGTAAGCATCTTTGTTAAGCGAGGCATATTCTTCTGAGAAATCCCAGTCGCTTGAGGTGGCCCCATTGGGAACACTCGTGTCCAACACGTATTCAATTCTTACTCCTCGTTTCAATACTATTCGCAAATTCCTTAACCGAGTCAAGGTAGTTCGATCCGGTAAGTTTATTCATCTCAATCAACATTTTCAACGACAAGCTCGACATCTTTTATAATCTGAAGAATTAGATAGACCGTAAATCAAATTCAAAATCTATTTCCTATTATACAGAATGTTTAAGGTTATAATTTGCTCACAATTGTTTACTTTCCCGCAAAATATTCTTGTCATTCATTTCATCTCAAACTCAAAAAGGTTTTTAAAATTCCACCTAAATTGAATCCTAATCTTCTCTCAACTACCACCTTCAATCCACATCGTAACGTACCCAATACAAGCCGTATCTCACAACCTACAAGGCATTTGATCTTAGGACGGGATCAAAATACATTACTTTGTAGATAAGGCGCGTATTGACCTCAAGTGTAAGGACTTCTATCTCCATTCAAACTTGATTTGAGTAGAACTCTACTAGTTTCTTAGTCCAATGAGTTGTCAAATATTATCTACTTCATACATTTAAAAAAAATTAATGTCCAAAAGAGTATAACTCATTTTGAAATGACATGTTTAGAGCTTTTTAAAATAGACGTAGATTTATAATTTTTCATGTTATTTTCCCGA